>CP139501.1:310877799-310933233 GCA_021014915.2 Artemisia tridentata subsp. tridentata | reverse complement strand
ACTTTGTTTCCATTTTGTTGTCATGGTTTCTTTACTATAAGGCTATGTTTGGCGCGGAGCTTTTTGAAGCTACTGAATGGATCAACGAACTGAATATCTTTCCAATTCCGACTGCAGCTCCAGCTAAAGCAATTGTAGTCTTGCTGTGGAAGCAGTGGCCGGAAGCTTTACTACATCAGCTGTAAAAAGCGGAAGGCTGGTGGCGGAATATCGGCCAAGATACGTCTAGGCCATGAGTTTGCTTTAACGAGTGCACGAGCAGAAGCGGAGACAGAGTTGTCCCCCGATCTGAGATATGTTTGGCGCGGAGCTTTTTGGGGCGATGAGCGGTGAGCAATGAGCTTTTTGATTTTTATTGTTCGTTTGGTAAAAGAGCGGTGAGCTTTGCTATTTTTTAGGAAAGCTCATTTTTCCAATGCTTCTTTAAGAAGCTGTGAGCGGTGAGTTGTGAGCTGTGGCTACTGCTTACAGCTACTACTCACAGCTCACTGCTGCTTACAGCTCACTGCTACTTTTACCAAACACACCCTAAAACTCTTTCTTTAAGGTTTTATAAAGAGAGAAGAAAAAAAAAAGTCGAAGTTAGTTGATAAAATAACGAAAATGGTTCATTAAAACTAGCATAAGCAAAAGTTATGAGATGGAACAAGTGTGGAAAGATATTTCAAAATGTTACATCACCAAAAAATTGAAGTTAAATGGTATTTAACACTTTCAACCATAATTTTGTTTTAAGCGGCAAATTTTTTCACACTCTATACTACTTATCTCGCAGTATATCTCATATATGACTCTTGCAAGACTTGAATTCACAACCATTAAGTTGGTCGACAACTACAGAAAAGCTAAAAATCGAATCATTGCTATATATAGAAAAAACCAAATTGAAATGAATGCAATACCTTTTTCGGACAATGTAGATCCATTATAGCATTAATTTTGTACTCAAAGAAGTGTTCATACTGCTGTTTTAAATTATCTAAACAGCTGTAGAAGTAATGTACTATTGATTTTGATTTGAAACAAAGGCATACAATCGAAGATGACAAAATATATATAGTTGGCTCAAGATAGATCCATTTTTTGCTTTTGACTTTCGAGATATTTTGGAGCTTTACAAAACAGTTCGGTCCGGGAAAGATGGTAGGAAGATTGCTCACGGCATTGTTTTGGTTACGTGTTGGGCTTTGTGGAAAGAGCGCAACGATAAGATTTTTAGAGGGAAGAATCCTAAAGTTATGGATGTAGTCGGGTGTGTTAAATCTTTGTCGTTTTTATGGTTTAAACATAGGTCGAGGTTTAAACACATTAGGTGGAAGGATTGGTGTATTTTTCCGTTATACATGTTGTAATTGGTGGTTGTTTTGGCGGTCCTCAGTTTGAAGACTTTGCCGTTTTTTGAATGAAAGTCATTGTTCAAAAAAACAAAATATATATAGTAATAAGTCGGAAATATTGTAAAAGAAAAAATAAGATGCATTCAAAATTCGATATGAATATATTCTTAACAAACAAACATAACTCAAAAACTGTAAAAAGGTTCAATAAAAAAGTCTACTACTCGTCTATCACCTCACTTCTAATAAGACTTCTAAAGATAGTAACATATCGAATTCTTAAAAACTTGTTACGCATTACTGCTAGTAGCCACATTTCCAAGACTCACTTCACCATTTCCTTCTCGATTCGCTATGATCTCTTGTGTTGATTTGTAATAGCATGCATATATGATCAATTGAACCAAACCAAAAAGCACACCAAGCCCGTTAGGTACCTGAAAAAAACATAAGCATGTTGTTTATTAGATTCAAGTATAAACTATAAGTGTGCACTGATTCATGTTTAGTTCTTGAGTAATTACCGCAACATATGGATCAAAACGAATGAGGGCATAAGAGAACCAACAAACACCATTAGCGAAAGAAAATAGAGATAGCAAAAACGGCATGTACTCCACGCTTTTTGTTGTGACCACCATTTTCTGTGTCAACCGTTATTGAATAATAAGTCATATGAGAGTATTATGCATAAGTTGTACAAACTAGTGTGTACATTAATTTTAATTGTGTACAGACCACTTAAATAAATGAGACGTAAAAGAGATGCATACCCATACAGATAGCGGCGCTGCATACATTGCAATATTACCCGCAATGGCAAAACCACCAACAATCGCAGATCTAACATTTGTGCTATGAATTACCGTAAGTACCACTATGACCAAAACAGCAAGAAATATAACCTCGGCAAGCAACACCCACAACACCATGATTCTCTTACTACGAACCGAGTAGATGATGAAGATTAATATGTAAACACTTTCAATAACTATTCCTGCACCATTTGTGGTTGTAACCAACAAACTATGAGGGTGCACCAAAGGCAAGCCATAGAAAATCCATAGGCCACAATTCACAAACATGACCAAATATGGTATCGGCGAAAAACTTTCAACTGCCTTCTTTTGCCATATCTTATAAAACGTTGGCCTGAAAAAATATAACAAAATCCAGAATTTTTATAAAAATTTGAAATGGGCCAGAACAACACAATTTATGAACTAGCACAGCACAAAAAAATCATAGTATGATTTGTTTTTAAGTCGAAATGTACACGTTCATATTTACTGACATAGATGCGGACCTAGGAACCCGATGGATGTTGGCCGTCAAATGTAAAATTTCATTTTAAAACCCCGATTTATCCAAAATGAACATGGTCCTAAAAATTTATTAAAAGAAATACACTTGTTCATTTTTATTTCATTTATACTCGTAAAAATATATTTTGCACCAGATGACTTAAAGTCCTACGTCCGCCCTTATACATCATTATATGTATTACACGGTTGTGACTTATTTATATTATGTTTTGCCTGCTTGGATATTAGTTTGTGAAAATCTCCATGAAAAACTACATAAATATTTATGCATGTATGTTAGACCAAGAGAATGATGAACTTACACAGGAGACAAGAACAAAATGATCGAGATAACATTTCCTGCAAAACAAAACTTGTGACATTAACAATAAAAAATATATAAACGTACTTATAAGCATTTTTTTTTCCTATTAAACAAAGAACATAAGATATACAAGAAAAAAAGTTACCTATGACACCAACAACATTACGAGCTAAATCAGCAGAAACCATGGCTTTGGATGAAATGTGTTAATTTGTGTGTATGTGAGAAATGAAGAGATGGATAGTTGAATAGGCAAGAGCATGCTTGTATTTATATTAAATGCTATTTTTATTTTTAGAAAACACTTGATATTTTTTTTGGGTAACAAGAAAAAAATTTAATTGGATAGAAGTTAAATGGGTGATCGTATTTTGGTTTTTGAAGTTACCATGTATTTCATGTTTGACCATTATCCGTATGCATTTATTGCCAGTTAATAATGATGAATTTAAGATAGATAAGGCATAATCTGTTTTTCTTGCAAAACAATTCTTTAAAATGTAAGTTTAGAAGGTAATAACGTAAAACATTATTATTAATCAATTAATTGAATTGATTGAATTGATTATAATATTAATTGCGCATTGTTAGTGGAAATTGCGAGAACCCAAAAGTTTAGCCATCTATAATTTGATCATTCGTACATCTATGATTTGAAGTTACCATGTATTTCATGTTTGACCATTATCCGGAGTAAAAGATATTACAACCGGTCATGCATGTATTACATTAACATATATTTTTAGGGGTGCAAACGAGCCGAGCCTTGTTGAGCTCGAGCCTTGTTGAGCTCGAGCCTGAAAATCAACTCGTTTACTTATCGAGCCCGAGCTCGAGCTTCGCTTATCGAGCTCGAGTAGGCTCGTCGAGCCTTATCGAGCTTAGCATATCGAGCATATTTGGACATATATTTAGAGCCTGTTTATTAAGCCGAGCTTTGTCGAGTAGTTCGCTTATCGAGCATATTTGGACATATATTTAGATTATTAAGCCGAGTTTTGCCGAGCTTTGTCGAGCTCGAGCTCGGCCGAGTTTTGTCGAGCTCGAGCCGAGCTCGAGCTTTGTGAAAAGTTTACGAGCCGAGCTCGAGCTCGAGCTCGAAAAAAACCTGACGAGCCGAGCTCGAGTATAGTAAAGCTCGGGCTCGGCTCGGCTCGTTTGCACCCCTATATATTTTATACTGTATGCAACATATTATTGGATGTCTGTAATACCATTTTTTTTTTTTTTTTTTTTTTTTTTTAGAATGGCACCACACTTGAAATCTGACCTTCGAATTAAACCATCCAAATGTGCAGGCCCCGGGACCCGAACCACTAGGAGAGACCCGTGAAAAAAAACCCCTAAAACTCACGACTTCGCACTAAGGATGTATGTAATACTATATAGATATACTATAAAATAATATAAATATAATATGGAGTAAATTGCACTATACATACATATAAAATCTAACCATTATTATAATTTCATATTTCTACCGCTTATAAAGTGTATATGTTCACTTTTAAAACTTAAAATAACTTAAAATTGAGTAATGTTACAAGAATATTATATTTTTGATTAAAAATTATTATAACATCTATCATTAAATTAATATTTTAAATATTTTTTAATCTTTAAAATTTTTATCATTTTTTATTTCTAAATCATAAACTTTTTCTCGCAATAATTACAAATTGAACCCGTAAGATTTGCATAAGAGTCAAATCAAAATCACGATTTCCCAACTATACTTATTTGCTGCTATATATACACCGCCGCTTTGCACGGATATTCGTCTAGTTACAGATGATACTTGAATTATGATTGGTAATTTCATGTGTAACACCTTAATTAAAGACCAATTAATAAGTTGACCCTATAACTTGAATTCTTAACTTAAAATAATGATAAACATCATTAGGCCATTTTTTGTTTTATCATGTGCACATCATTTTTTGTTAGTAACATGCAAGTTAGTCCTATGCTATGAACATTGAATTAGCTAGTGAGAAAATAGAGTGAAAATACAGGTATATTATAAGCACAAACCAAAGTAGCATTGAGACGTTCTACTTTGTGATGTTGTCTTTGTTTGATGTCTAACCTGCAACTCGGCAAGTGTTTCGTCTAAGACGTGTTATTTATATGTGCTATTGTATTGTACTTTTTTCGGTAACAATCAAATCAAAAACAATTAAGACTAGACCAAATAACATGACAAATAGGTGGAAGTAGCCTAACTTGTGTTTTAATGATGCAATTCTATCTAACGTACTATATTACTCGAACACTATACAAATATACAATGTGTGTAATCTGCCTACATCGATACAACATGAAGCAATTATTGTTAAATCAATTCTAAATATGAAAATGGTGGTCCAAGGATTTCAGGTCGAATTTTACCAATATTCATAAGTTTTCCTATATGGAGTTAAAAGTTAATAATCCTTGTTGTAAATTCTTTACTTTGAATGGATATAAAGAACATGGAATCTTTTAAATGGGGAAATATTATGAAGTAATATTTATGAAGTAATATTTTTACAAATTAGATAATGATACAAATGTTTTAATCTTTTGCTTAGGTAATTAGTTAATTGCCACTTGCCCAAGTACGGAAAAAAACCAAGGACGGTGGGGTTTATGAATAAAGATAAAAACCAATTCAAAATTGAATTATTATTCCTATTTTTGTTAATTACATCAAATGACACTAATATACTATCATTTATTTTATTTTATTCTATTTTTTTATACATTTCCATTTCCTTTTTTGCTTAGCGTATTTTTTAAAGTAGACGATTACTCGTGTATAATAGCGATTGTGTATAATAGCGTTAATTTGTTTGTTTAATATATATATATATATATATATATATATATATATATATATATATATATATATATATATATATATATATAATATATATATGGTTGTGGAATAAGTGAAAGTGAAAAAAGTTAATAGTTTAATTGTAATTTAAATATTTAATAGATTGCATTGGTTTTTATAAGTAAGGGTATTTTAATCTAACAATCTTATTCATTTTTTAAGCTTTTAAGTTTTAAGCAAATGTGTTTTGTCTTTATACGTAGTATAGATAGAAAGTTTAATTGTAACATTAAGTATAGATAGAAAGTTTAATTGTAACATTAAGTATTGAATAGTGATTGAATTTTGTAGGATCGTTGTATTAGTTGATTATGTGATTCGGTAGGTCGGGGATGATAAAAGTAAAACATATTCATAGTTAGTGAAAGAGAGTAGAGAGAGAAACGAAAACTAGTGTGTTTATTGATAATGAAAGAGTAAGTTACACACAAATGCATCACCCCTCCATAGAAGTATGGAGGGGTATATATAGCCTAACACAAGCATAACTATTACAATATTACATAACTAGTCCATATGTTTCGGCTAAACAAGATAGTAAATGTAATCCCGTAAATATAGTTCCATTTACATGTTAGGAGCGATCCCAACAATCTTCCCCCAATGGGACGACATAAGAGATTACTTACAACATTTCCTACAAGTACAAATATAAGTGAAATAAAGTCTTCATAAGCTCTTCAAGTGCTGAGGATGACTACAGTTGACGCTCTTTGTCTTCATCTTGTACCTCGGCTTGAGAACCTTTCTTCATTTGCAGGAAAATGATGTAATATGCATGAACTGGATTAACTTCCCCCCCCCCCCCTCCAATTCATGCTGCATGTCTTTAGCAGCTTCTTCGTACGCTTCTTTTTGGCGAAGTTTCTGAATCAGCTTCCCCCCAAACTGACAACCGTCTTCAGCAGATTCGACACTTTGATGTAGTTAACATGTCTTCTAACTTTTGAAGTTTTAAGTACGCAGCGGAATTCGTAGATAACACCGTAAACCACACCAAGCAAATCTGACTAGTCACTTGATTACAATTATACTCAATGCGGAAACTCCGTTCGGGGGTAACATGCAAGGAATCAGCAAGATTTTCTCACATATGTAGGCTACTTCACACTTCACAACCCACGAGAGTTGAAACGATTACACCAAAATCACAAAACTGAACCACTGATCATCTCTGCGGACGTCTCTCCGGTAGTTATAAAATTGTAAGCTCGATCACGTGAACCTGTTATGCGTCCCCGATGTGCACATTTCTTCCCCCTGATTGCAGATACTCATGGAGAAAGAGTGTTTTCGCAAAGAAGTCGAAAAAAGTGCAAAGAATATCCACTCTCTTCCCCCACGATGTCTTCGCGGAATCAGAAGCATACATACTATGTTTACGATGGAAAACGGAGGCAGCGTAACCCCGTATGTCCAATTAATCGAACAAGTGTGAAGTACCATAAATCTCTGTTAAGCTTAAAAATATCTCGTGATAATCAACTGCTGATAACATTTATACTCTTTTATACTTCTCTCAGCTAACTCTTTACCGACCCCATTATCATTCGGACGGCTCTTTGTAGTGACTACTGATGCAGAAAACCCAATATGACGAACTTGAGACTGAAGTAAAAAAACCCGAACTTGTGACTTAAACTTGCACTAATGTCTGACTAAGAACCAATACTGAGAATTTCAATAAAGGTAGAGTCATATACCCATCCAACCATCCTTAACTGTATATGAACTTCTCTCGAATTATCCACAGCTTTTTGTGACACTTGAGCACTACAACGTAACTCCTTTAAAGTGATAGTTATACCCTGTGAGCACAACAACGTAACTCCTTACATCAGGTATAACTAGACAACTCAAGTCTCTGTCATTCATACGGATAAAAGCTCGAACAAGGATCTCGAAGAATCATGCATCCAATCAACCCCGATATCTTCAGATACTAAGTAACGCGCCCGTGAAATTCTACTTCAACCTCAAATAAATAATAAATAATAAACTCCGTAGTCATCTCCTGCGGTTTAATACCCATGAACTAGCCTTTTTGACGGTTTAAATGAACTTTGATAATGATCTTTTTCTCGATCTTTTCAAAAATGTATCCCCGTGAAAATTTGTAACAACCAAAATACCACTCTTCTTTTCCAAAAAAATTATACCAAATAATTAACTCAATGTATGAAAATACATTTGAATAACCAGATTTCAGCCCATGTTATTTGATATAATCATTTTGGATCCAATAACAAATCCAACTCAGTCCAATATAGTGATACAATATTTCAGCCCATTCAATTCAAAGGATAAAAAAACCCGATCCAGTCCAAAATCAATCCAACCAACACGAGCCCAAAAAGCTTGATAGCAGTTTCTTTCGGCCCAATTTAGTCCAAAAATGAATCAGGCTCGTGTACAACTACCCAATCCAAACATAACAACCGTAATAATTAGGGATATATATCTAGTCTCAACCCTAATCCCTCATTTGTTACAACCCTAATCCACACACACAAAAATCCGCCCCCATCTTCTCTTCTCAACATCAGACGAAGAAAAAAAAATGAATAACACTCCTTTTGCCTAATGTTAGTCGATCATCACACAAACACCAATAATCTCCCATGTAGAAGGCTTCAAGATCTTGAAAGACCCAAGGTCTACGGTAGGTTTTTGTGTTTATGTGTTTATCATTTAACGAATCAAAGATAGATGATAACATAATTGTTATTAATCTTTCTTTATATTCGGATAAAAAAAGAGGAATTAAATCTCCTTCACTGATCTATGATGATTTAAATTTCGTGTTTTAGATCATTTGAAGGTCTTGAAATCTCTTGTGACACACGAAAATTAAATTCTGAGTTCATTTTATCTTCTTGGTTTCGGATCTATGATGATATCGTTTCGTGTGTTTCATCTTGTAAAGTTCTTTGAGCTTTTCAACAACACGAAAAAGAAACGAACTGAGATCCTTTCTCCATTTCTTATGCGAGTTGGTATGTGTTAAATCACATACCTTTTCTTTATCAAAAACGGACTCAAAAGACTAAAAACCGGCCATAAATGCCAAATATATGTTTGTTTTTGTGTTTGTGTATGTGCAGGTAACGGATATTTGAAAAAGACGAAAAGAAAGACAAAATAGACGAAAACGAGCACGAGAATAAAAGAGAGAGAAAAGCCGAGGACAGGGAATGTGATTCTACAGTTTCATCAATCTAAAAACCCAAACCTCAAAACCTGGGCTCAAAGGATTCATCATTTTCATTTAACATCCCAAAACATTTTACACCATTAGTCCTTTAAATTTGCATAGTTAGTCCTTAAACTAACTATGTTAAGTTTAAAAAACTAATAAAGAGTAATTTTAGGTGCTTAATTGTTGATTTTTGGGTTGAAAATCATTTTAACAGTTGTTGGTTTGTAGCTTATTACTGCTTTAAAAGTTCTAAGTACATCTCATAGCTTATTGGTCTTATTTGTCCCCTTAAAAAGTGCACCTTAGTTCATCAGCTTACTGATGCATCAGTAAGCTAGTTCCTGATCAGACCTTTTCTTAGCTCATTTATAAGCTCTTTTAGGTCTGATTTTCTGTTTTTAAGCACTTTGGTGCATGAGCTTTAAGTGTTCTCAGCTTTTGTGGTGATTCTTTCTGATTTAAGTGCTTAAAATTTAGCCCAAAACTACCTTCTTGGTCTCTTTTGGCCTGCATTCTTGGCTTATTTGCTCATTTGCTTAACCGGGCTTATTTACTAGTTAATTCTGCTTAATTAATTTCTTTTTGCTTTTTAGATTGCTTATTGTGTTTTATAGCTTATTCTAGTTCACTCACAAGCTTTGAGAAGCTTGTAAGCTTGTAGCTTTAGCCTTGGTTCATTTTAAGCCCTCATTAACAGTCTGTGTTATAATTGCTTTTTCTGGCTTATTTTCTAGTTTCTAAAAATAATTCTTTCACAAAAAATTCTTATTTTCAGCTTATTTACAACTTTCAAAAGAAAATTTTCAATAAAAAAATAAAAAGGGAAGATGGGAAGTCCAGGGTGAGCCAGGCTCGAACCCTGGACCTCAACCATCCTCAACCTTTACACACCACACTCAATACCAACTGCCCTTGGGTCTTTTCTGGTTAAACCTTCCCTTGTTTTTTATTTAACCACCTTTTTAACACTTTAGCTTATTTCTCTCTTTAGCTTATTATCTGCTTATTCCTATAAGTTTATTTCTGTCTCTTATTTTTCCTAGGATCTTCATAGCTTAAAGCATTTTTTTGAATTTTTTCATAATTTTTCTCCTTAATTTAATATTTTTTATATATTTTTCTTTTCAAAATTGTTTTTAATTCATAAAAATTAAAATAAAAATAAAAAAAATACAAATCTTTTTTCTAAAATTCTTTTTTATTATTTAGGATTTTTAGGAATTAAATTTGCACTCCTAGAGTAGTTTTTTAAGATTTTGATTTTCCGAGCCCGTTTTAAGGCTCGGTAAGGCTCGTTTTTAGTTTTAATCGCGTTTTTGGTAATTTTTGCTTTTCTTTATCTTTTTCCATGCTTTTTAATTACTTTTTAGTTTATGTTTCACATTTTTAGTCATAATCCCAAAATTCTCCTCTTATTCACATCATTCGATCACAAACGAAATTCACCGTTCCCTTCACACTTTATTCGGAACCTCACGACCCGGGAATAATCCGTACTTCCCGTTATATATATAACTTGACACACGTCACGAGTCTTGATGAATTGTTGTAAGTGTTGGGAAGTGACGGTGAGCGTTATGGTTGAGTCAAGTATAGGATTTGGTTAGTTTAGGACTTGCTATGGCAGTGGTACTTCTTAGTGTACATAACAGTCTCGTATGAAATTTTCTTTTCTTTACTGTTTAGTGGCTTATGATGTGGTAAGAACTGAAGTCACACGAGTTGTATGATATTTGGTTTGGTCAAAGGTCCTTCTTCATCTTCACTTTCTTGGTCTTGTTCGTAAAACCTTAGCCGTAAACCTTAGTCGTAAACCTTAGTCGTAAACCTTAGTTGTAAGACCTTAGTCGTAAATGACCTTATTCGTAAAACCTTACGAATTTCTTTCCAAGAAATTATTCGTAAACAGATATGAAGAGTTATTCGTAACATGAGGGTTTTGACTTTTTGACCACTTTTCCGACGATGTTTCCGACAACGTTTCTGACCACTTTATGACCACAAAATAATCATGGACTTGGTACAAAACAATCTATAAGTAGCAGTCTACAAAACAACTTATAACAGTTTTAATAAACTGGTAAAAAACGTATAAATCTGAGACTGTTTTGACCATACATATGATACAAATAACTTGTATTAAAAAACTGTTAACCAACAAAATTTGTAAAAACGGTAGTAACCCATGGTTAAAACAGCTTAAAAATGACGAATTTTGACAAGATAGCACCACAAAATCAACCAATAACTAAAACATTGCTCTTGATACCACTTGTAGGATCGTTGTATTAGTTGATTATGTAATTCGGGAGGTCGGGGATGATGAAAGTAAAACATATTCATAGTTAGTGCGAGAGAGTAGAAAGAGAAAGGAAAACTTGTGTGCTTATTGATAATGAAAGAGTAAGTTACACACAAATTCAACACCCCTCCATAGAAGTATGTAGGGGTATATATAGCCTAACACAAGCATAACTATTAATATTACATAACTAGTTCATATGTTTCGGCTAAACAAAATAGTTAACAAATGTAATCCCGTAAATGTCATTCCATTTACATGTTAAGAGCGATCCCAACAAATTTGAATGTTATATTTTCTTGATCTCTCTTGACCATTAAACTATATTTATTGTAATGCCGACACTAATTATACCTATGTGTCTTTTTATGTCATTTTACATTTAATAGTTAAAGCTACAGTTATCTTACCAAACACTTTTATAAAGCAAATAGTTACTACTTGCAATCAACAGTTATCATCTTACATCAACAGTTATCAACTTACAACAAATTGTGCCAAACATACCCTAAATGAAAGAGTTATTATGTTTATGTAAAAAAAAAAATAATAATAAAATGTTTGAGAGTTAGAAATCTAAATAATTTGAAAACTTTAGTGCTAACTTACATCGATGTAGAATATATGGATACTAATTTGAGAGCTAGTTGTTGTATAGTGAATTTGAGGGTGTTTGGATAGCAGTTTATCTTTAGCTTGTTGGGTGGATATTAATTGATGATTATGAATCAGGGAATGTGTGTAGTTGGTCTATATGGACAGTGGGTATTGTAGCAGTTTTGGGAGAGTTGTAGTTTTGGGGATATAGAGATGGTTGGGCCTTTGATATTGTGGTGACGGTGCCTTTTGTTTGGATTAAAAGTGTCGATCATTCTTGAGTTCACGAGTCTTGTAGTAGTTGGTATGTATAAGCGTGAAATAGTTAGTCTGGTAAGCTAGTCTATTAACGTCAACGGGCCTAGCCCATAAGTCACGACCCATTAAGGCATAGTTTAGGCTAGAGTATATAAACCCTTAACCATACATGGCGAAGGTATGTGTCTTGCCATGTTTCACATCCTTTGTATGTGTAAGATAACACCACCTCATTTCTCTTTCTAGAAATCTAATCTCCTACTTTATCTTTTTACATCTTTTCCCTCTCTACATCTTTCTCTTTCTAGTAATTTCATAGTATTTGTGTGTGTTAAACTTGGTATTTTGGAACCAACAATTGGTATCAGAGCAATTTTTTGGGTCAAAAATTGACCCAAATGTCCCTGACAAAGATTTGAACATAAAATAGACCAGACACTCACTGACAGAATATCAATGATCATCGAACTCACTGATGATCAGTGAGAATGTAATACCCCGTAATTTTCCAGACGTATTTTTATACGAGATTATCCCTGTTTTCATTTACAAACCTTTCCAAGCTTATTTGACTCTAAAACGTGAAGTTATCTCGTGTAATGGCACAACCAACGATTTGATTTGATTATTCTATTATTTGTGAGAAACGAGGCATATGAATAGTCGTTTTTATTGGAAAAGTTATTCTGGACACGATGGCGTAATTCTTGTGTCTCGAATCAACCGTTTACTAATCTAAATTAGCCCCGAACCTTATTTTGTGAACGATTTAATAAATTACAACTATGGTCCCTGCAGTTAATCTTTCACCGTCGCCCCCTGTACTTTGATAGTTACAATTTTGGTCCCTCGTGATGATATAAAACCTACCTAGGGCTTCATTAGTATCACTATTCACCTCCCACATCCTCTCCTCTTCTAGGGTTTTCAGCCGCCACCCACACCGGCCGCCATTCACTAAGAGTCACCACCACCACCGTCCACCACCGCTCCAACTATTCTTCTTTTCTTCTCATTTATTTTGGTATGACAAACCCTAAACCCGTTTGTTATTTATTGTTTTTGATAAAACCGGTTAGTGTTGTTGTTATTAGTTTTCGTGGATCTAAATTTATAATAACGAGTTAATAAGTTTTCGTGGATTAAAAATCGGACTAATAACATGTTTAATTTATTTCGTGTGGTTTTGGTAATAAAAATGGTGGTTGTTTGACGATTTTGGTCTCGGTTTGATTTGGATTTTTGCGTATTGGCCTTGTTTTGATCTCGTTTAGGACTTGGTTCGGCTTATATGAATCCCGGTTCGAATATGTTTCTTCTGATTATACCTTGGTCTCGACTTACTAAATTGCTTCGTTGGTGATTATTTGATTTCTTTTCTTTTAGTTTGTTTTGAGTCGTGGTAATTGTGAAACCCACATAGGGTGCATTTGTTTGCTGGTTCGCTTGAAATAACAAGACACAAGGGGGTGCTCGTTTGCGTTTTATTCTCGGTTCACTAGAGTCAAACCACGAGAGTGGTGTCTGCTTGTTTGTGTGTCGAGTGTTTGTTAGCTCTCAGTTCAAGGGAAACACCCAGCTAGGGTGCGTTTAGCCTTGGTCCAACCACACGACTCAAAGGGTGTATGATTTGTTGGTCCGTTTGGCTTAACGAGACAACCACAAGAGTGGTTGTGTTGGTGTTGCTAGTGTCGACCACCACCCACATAGGGTGCGTTTGATATTATCTTGCTACGGATCAGTCGCAACCCCACTTAGGGGTGTCGTGTTCATTTTCAGTCAAGTCATAAAACACGAGGGTGTTTGTTTGTTAACAGAAAAGAGTGTATAAAATTTGTGAAATGGGTTGCGTTTGTGTTGGGGATTGGTATTGGGCCAACAGCCCACTTTGGGTGTACGTTTGGATAGTCATGGGCTAAGCCCACTAGTAAATCAATGGGTGGGTTTGGTTAATGGATCAAAGCCCGCTTGACATATTAAAAGATTGTGTTAAATATTTTGTTTGTAAAGATTAAGAGTGAGTTTAGGGACGTTATTGAATTTAAAATGTATAGTTTGTCAAAACATAATCAATTGACATATGATACTAACTAGCTTGTTTACTAGTGAATATTGGTACGTTTCGGACATTGAGATCGTGATTTGGATTGTGATACGGATTATTACTTGATAATTGGGACTTTGACTTGGAATATTGGACAAAATACCGGACTTGTATTGACATTATTGGACAATTTGGACTTATTGGACTTGAAACGAATACAATATATTAGACTCATAACGAATTTAATATATTTGATTCGCAACGAATGTACAATAAGTAAATAATGACCAATAATCAATGGATACTTTTATTAAATTGTTTTGAGAAGATTTTTAACCGAAAACTCATGGTTTTATTGACTTGTAAACTTTTGCTAATAGAAATACTAATTGGAGTTTTCTTACAAAACTTAAATTAACTTTCTAACACTTCATTAATTATTTCTAAGCTATTTGGGATTATGGGAAAAATACCGAAACGTACGGAGTGACTCATGTTTGTAGACGTATTCCTTGGTCGTTATATTCTTGACTTCTCCGTGTCATGTCTTCCCAACTTGAGTTCTAGTCAGTACTTTTCTTGTCTGTGTTGATTCATTTTTGGAGTGCGTGTTTTGAGTCTATGGTTTCTTACCACCAAACAAAACGTTGATACTAAGCTTTTGATAAGTATAGAAATTGAGTAATCCACGAAAACTAAGACACGTTGTCTCTTGCAGACTTAATTATTATGCGAGCTGTATTTTGAGATAATTATATGCGTATTAGGTTGTGCCGTTTCCGTACATTTGTGCCTATCCTCCGGATACTGTTGTGATTAGCTAGATGCCAGTTGTGTCAGATGTGATAGTTGCATTGTTGTGGCTAAGGTGAGTTCATGGCCCCTACTTTTACTGGTTTTATAACTGTTTTGGGGGAGAATACATGCTCGTTTTTAATTAAACTCAATGGTTGTTTATTTGGTTACGTGAGTAGTTTACTCAAGACTTGACTGTTTAGTTGAAATATTTGATTTGGTTATTTGAATGCGTTATGTGGTTATCTGTTGCATATGTGATTATTTCCTCATGGACCTGATATGTTTTGGGGCAAGATATATGCAAAACCTGTTTATTGATTAGACCTGAAATTGTGTTTGTGGTTATGAAACTGTTACGCGAGCTGGCTAAGATTTGTGTTATACGTGCTGCAATAGTGCAGGTTATTGTTATGAGCTGCAATAGTGCAGGATTATTATTATGCGTGTTGTAATAGTGCAGGGTATTACTATATGGTGCACCTATAGCGGATTATTGTTATGATATGAGGCACTCCTTGAGTGCGGCTCATGTGTTATGAGACACTCCTTGAGTGCGGCTCATGTGTTTGGTTCATGACTTAGCCAGCGTAACAGTTAAATTTGCGTGACACTATGTGAGTGTAGTATCTGTATGATTGATTATGGTTCAAGATGTTTTGATTATGATATTATTTGTGGATTTGGTTTTGGAACTGTGATATAGGCGGTGTGAGCCTACGTTGAATTTGACTTGTTTGTGAATGATGTTTTAAACTCGAAACCTTGTGGTTCAACCATATTGTTTTAAACTAAAACCTATAAACTCACCAACCTCGTGTTGACACTTTTAGCATGTATTTTCAGGTTAAGGCGATAGCTTATTTTTGGAGGCGCTTGGCAAGGGGCACGGTCATAGAAGACTCTAATATATATGTTTGGGACCGCTTTACTTATTTTATAGGCCTATTTCTGCACTACTTTTGAATAATGTAAATTTAACACTTTTAGTTAATGAATTTTATTCTAAATGATTGAGGTAAAAACCGTTCTTTGTACTTGTGTTGTGATACCAATTGAGTAGCACCCCAGTGACATGTATACTTCCGCTGGACCCGATTTTGGGGGTGTTACAGAGAATGTCACTCCCTGATAAAGGGATGGAGCTCAGACAACATTCTTCAAAGAGTTGGCAAAGACCAACTGAAGATGCGCTTTAACTCAACTGATGCAATCTCAGTGAGTAAGGTACTTGAGCAAACATCAGGGACACTGAGATCTGACAAATGTCTCTATATCCTTGATGGCCTTTCTCTCATTGACAATGAACACCTCACCAACTTTAATCTAACTGATCAAGAAGTTATGGTGATCAACATGACTTCATCAAGGCTCAAGATTCAGAGACATCAGGAATCTAGGATGAACTGATTAAAGAAAACAAACTCGCTGAACATCAACAGCAGAAGTTCAGGTCCTAGATATCGTCAAAGAGTTGTCTTGCAAACTTACTAAGTGCTTATCAGCCAGTATGTACAAGGAACTCTAGCTCAGGAACAAGGGATTCTTAAGGGCCGGAATACCTTGATGATCTCTCAGCTCTCTGAATAAAGACCAAGAAAGTTAGGTGAAGACTATAGCGTTCAAGCGGGAAAACCCTTGGGAAGATAAACTTTGTTCCTTCCCAAGACACAAAAGAAGCTTATGGGTACTTGGTGCTGTCAACTCTGGTAAACCAAAAGGACATCAAGGCTAGATGTCTAGGCACGTGCCTATCTATGAATAGTTAGCAAGATCACTATTCCCACGTGAAGCAACAATAATCTCTCCGCTATATAAACCCGTTCCAACAAAGCAGAATGTACGCATTCAACAAGAGTAAGAAGTGTGAATTCCATAACATAGTTAGAGTGTTAGAATCCTCAACACACTTATAACCCAATCCTAGCTTGATTCTTTGTCTCTCTTAATTTGTCTCTCAGTGGGGATAGCCGTCTGCATTTATCCTCTTGAAATGCCAACCAAGTTATTAGTGTGCCTAAGTGTGTTCTTGAGTAACCTTGTAATTTCGCCCATCATGAATCATAAACTCGTTTTTCTTTCAATGTCCAAACGTCACGTGTTTATGTTTATTTTGTTAATTCATGAGTTGCTCAAGTTTAAGTCGATAAAAACCGGACCAACAAGTGGTATCAGAGCGGGTGGATCATTCTTATGATCTAGATCAGTTCTTGAATGACTACTAATAACTTTTAGCCGTTCTTGAATGACGGCTAATAACCTACAACCACAATCCTCTACAAATCCCCACCATCTAAATCCCAAACCAAAACATCCTTGAGCATCCTTTCAAACTCAAGAGCTACTTTCAAACCGTTCTTGTGCAAAGAGATGCTCGATCTAACCACCCTCGATCCACCATGCAAGTCACTTCCATCACCACCGGTCTTCAAGAGATTCTAGACAACACAAGTAACGCAAGACGTTATGTGTCAAGAATCTCAAGTACCTTTGATCTGTAGGAGGTTTAAATGGACTATGACGTCCTGTGTAATCGCCTTCATCATCAAAGGTCACATATATGGCGAGAGCTTCATTTCCAATTAGACTCTCATTAGCCATAGAAGTGATGACATTTGGAAGTGCTCAAAGGTTGATCTCAGTAGCAACCAACATGGATGAATACGAGGGGGTTCAGGGGTATCTGAAGGAAAAAATAGAGTGGGAAAGAGGATACGTCTTTAAGGATAGGTACAAATCGTACAAACAGGGGCAATTCATTGCATAAAGTTGTCCTTGTTCTTTCAGAAACTTCACCTAAAGACGTCTTTGTTGTAAATTAGTTTGTAAGAAGAACCATTTTTGCTCACTCACAAACTGTTAATAGCTTAGGATATCTATGATTAGCAAGTCTCTGCTAGAACTGAAAAGAAGAAAATCCTAAGAAAAACCCTGAGAATGAAGATTCATGAGACCCTAAAAAAGAATACTCAGGAGGCCATGAGTAATAATGCTCAGGAACCCTGAACAAAAATGTTTAGGAGGTCATCATCAAACTAAATAAGAAACACCACTACCTGAGGATAAAGCTCGGACAAGTGAAGATAGAACCAAGAATTAAGATGGTGACTCATGATGAAGATAAGAGCCTAAAACTTCATCTTCAACAAAAGGTATCGAAGATAAAAGCTTAAAGCGACATTGTTTACTTTAGATCATGCTTGTAAATCAGAGTATAAGAAGAAGCCGTTATGCTCACTTATCTCTGATAATATCCAACAAGTAGTATCACACATAACCAAAAACAATAGTCGTTCATCATACCTTTGTTGTAAATCATAGTATAAGAAGAAGCCGTTATGCTCACTTATCTCTGATAAAACCCGGGCCATCTTTATGTTCAAATAGGGGGAAATTGTTGGGTCAACAATTGACCCAAATGTCCCTGACAAAGATTTGAACATAAAATAGCCCAGACACTCACTGACAGAATATCAGTGATCATCGAACTCACTGATGATCAGTGAGAATGTCTCTCCCT
This sequence comes from Artemisia tridentata subsp. tridentata, assembly GCA_021014915.2. NCBI lineage: Eukaryota > Viridiplantae > Streptophyta > Magnoliopsida > Asterales > Asteraceae > Artemisia > Artemisia tridentata. The sequence goes on along the minus strand of CP139501.1, from coordinate 310,914,671 downwards.
GATAAAGGGATGAAGCTCATACAACATTCTTCAAAGAGTTGGCAAAGACCAACTGAAGATGCGCTTTAACTCAACTGATGTAGTCTTAGTGAGTAAGGTACTTGAGCAAACATCAGGGACACTGAGATCTGGCAAATGTCTCTATATCCCTGATCGCCTTTCTCTCATTGACAATGAACACCTCACCAACTATAATCTAACTGATCAAGAAGTTATGGTGATCAACATGACTTCATCAAGGCTCAAGATTCAGAGGCATCAGGAATCTAGGATGAACTGATTAAAGAAGACAAACTCACTGAACATCAATAGCAAAAGTTCAGGTCCTAGATATCGTCAAAGAGTTGTCTTACAAACTTACTAAGTGCTTATCAGCCAGTATGTACAAGGAACTCTAGCTCAGGAACAAGGGATTCTCAAGGGCAGGAATACCTTGATAATCTCTCAGCTCTCTGAACAAAGACCAAGAAAGTTAAGTGAAGACTATAGCGTTTAAGCGGGAAAACCCTTGGGAAGATAAACTTTGTTCCTTCCCAAGACACAAAAGAAGCTCATGGGTACTTGGTGCTGTCAACTCCGGTGAACCAAAAGGACATCAAGGCTAGATGTCTAGGCACGTGCCTATCTACGAACAGTTAGCAAGATCACTATTCCCACGTGAAGCAACAGTAATCTCTCCGCTATATAAACCCGTTCCAACAAACCAGAATGTGCGCATTCAACGAGAGTAAAAAGTGAGAATTCCATAACATAGTTAGAGTGTTGGAATCCTCAACACACTTAGAACCCAAGTCTAGCTTGATTCTTTGTGTCTCTTGATTTGTCTCCCAGTGGGGATAGCTGTCTGCATCTATCCTCTTGAAAAGCCAACCAAGTTATTAGAGTGTCTAAGTGGGTTCTTGAGTAACCTTGTAATTTCGCCCATCATGAATCATAAACTCGTTCTTCTTTCAATGTCCAAACGTCATGTGTTTATGTTTATTTTGTTAATTCATGAGTTGCTCAAGTTTAAGTCGATAAAAACAGGACCAACACAATTGTTGAATTTATGATGCTAGTCTTGTATCAAAAGGTAACAAACTTTGCATATATGATGTCTTTCATGGATGATGATCTTGATGGTTCACCTGTGCCAAACTACCTATTTTACACCCATTTACAAAGAAAAAGAAATCTGGTAAAATATAGTGGTGTCCATCCATTGATTTTTACAAGTTTATAAGACTATGCGCCTTATTATAAACTTGTAAATTTTCATAACATTGCAGATGCTCGAACTCATAACATCACCAAACTTAGTTGATATTAACATCACTTATACAGGACCCTTAGAAACTCTGAACATTTTTGTTCCTATACAATGGATGAGCGTGATCATAGCAAATATGAAAATGATCATTCGTCGTTTTTTTCTAAACTAAAAACCGACACTATAGAAAGAAGATAGCGAAATGCGGATCGTTAACCATATTCAAGTGAAGAGTTTATTTGATTCTTCTTACTTAAGCCAAATGACTATCAACAAAAAAGAAACTCTAACATGATTAACGTTTAGGAACAAATAGACCAAAAGAGGGACAATATTGTTTACCTTTGTTTAGTTCTTTCTTGAACCTACTAAAACCAGGATTGGGCACCTAATATAAGATCAGACGTAATCTCTTCATTTTCTGAAGATATTTTGAAAGCAGATTACCGGTCTTTTTCTCAGCTAATTGACTGAATTAGGAATCAATAATACAACTTTTATCAATCATACTAACTTTACTATAAAACTATGCTTTCAAGTAATAGAAGCATCACAACCAAATAGCCATCTGTACAAAATTCCAAGTGCAGGGAGAAAGTGTACATTTTATTCATCACAGGACAGGTATATAGAGCAGGATGTATTAGATGATCAAACTCTCATAGCATTAAAATAGATCACAAATAATAGATATTCCATTCCATACAACAAATTTTAGAAACAAACTCAAAGCCCCAAAAACAAGAATAAAAAATAAAAAAAAAGGTGTCAATCAAACGATGAGAGAATCAGAGGAAACGCTATACACATAAACACCATCTTCTATAAGGGATATCTCGCATGCTTTGTGACTGAAGGGGGTAGTAAATAGTAATTAGAGAATATATTAAGGAAATGTTTTTATTATTTTTATTTTTTTTTGTTTAACTTCTAAATCCGAAGGCGGACCATTTCTTTGATGTAGTTTCTTTCTTTGTCCTCTTTGAGTTGGGATCAATAAGGTTCTCCAAGGATTTTGCTTTCTTGTTTCGTGATCTCCCTGCTTCTTTTAGGAGCTCTGCTAGCCTCTTCTTCTCGTCATCAAAATCCGGGTTTGCTGTTCCAAGCTTTTCTTCTCTTAATTTAAGAACATATTCCAAAATCTCGATTGCATCTTCCACTCTGTATATTGCATATATTAGATATTTGAATAAAAATTAAGCATGAAACCAATATTTTATACGTTTGTAACTTGTAGGTAGTTACAGAAATGCATATACTACGATACATGTGGAGTCCCATATATAGCGAGCCTACATGAGTCTTTGTGAGTGATAGGTGTAGTACAACAAATATATGGTGACATCCTCTCTTCTCTAACACACCGATGTTTAATGTTTAAGGTGTTGGGTTCTATCGTTAATTGACTTAATTCTGTCACAGTGTCCCCCACCACATCAGGGTAGCTTATGTACACCCAAACAGCCTTGCCTTATTACAGTATTGTTGCACCGGCCCAACCCTGACCTAGTTGTTGTGACAATTTTTATACCCTATATTTAAGTTGGTGAAAACTACATAGAAAAGATAGAACACTGATCATTTACTACATATATACACACACTCCCTATATCCCATTACGTATGATCTACTTTACTTTCTTTGATGTCATAAAATAAGTGATTGATCCCCTAGGTTATGAAAGTTTAAAGGAAGAAAACTGAACATTTTTTAGCTTAACTGAAACTGCTATATATAAGCGACAAATCCACATCAACATAAGTTGCCCCTTTTAATTACTCGAGAATCATGAACTACAGTATATTATTTAAGGCTATTTCATGAATAATAGGGTGACTATAGTTTTCGATCACCATGAATATTCAAATGTCTGGACTGTTAAGTAGTTCATATATTATTATACTGAGTAGTTAGTATGTTTACCTCCCCAAAGCGTCATATGTTGCTGCAAGATTGCTGTATACGCCAAGGGTATCTTGATGACAAGGACCACACTCCTGTTCCAGGATTTCCCTTGCTTCCTCAAACAACTCAGCAGCCTCGTCGATCTTGAAGAGTTGTACACAAGCCAAACCCATCTGGTTCAAAACAACCCCAAAGAATGCTGATTTCCTTTCTCCGCTAGCCCTAAGTTTGGCGACTGCGCTTTCAAATGACCCTCTTGCTTCTTCATACCTTCCCACCATGTAGAACATGACACCCATACGTGCTTCTACTCCTGCAATTGTACTCTGCTGCCCTGGCTTGTCCTCCAAAAGTTTCATTGATTTCTGCAACAACCTCAATGCCTCTTCGGGTTCATTGAAAGATTCATATATCGCTGAAATTTCTGTCATTCCACTAGCAATATCTTCTGGAGTGGTTCCAGGCACAGGTTTTGCGTATATTCTAAGTGCGTTTTCACAATATGATCTGGATTCACGTAGCTTTCCTGTCTTGTAGTACAGGTCAGCAAGGCGCACAAACACAGAGGCGACTGAAGGGTGGTTATCACCCTTTGATGCTTTGAAGACAGTTAGTGCCTTTTGATAAGAGAACACGGCTTCATCAAAACGAGAGAGTGCTAAATAAATGTTGCCTATGCTGAGATCAATTGCAGCAACTTCGTTATCTTGTCCATTGGCAATCATTGCCATGCTGGCAAGTACAAGGTGTTCCAAAGCTGATTCATAATCTCCTTTTGCCTCACATATGAGGGCCATTAACCGTCTATCAGCCGCTTCTTCAAGAGAGGCAGGTGCACTGTGCACTCGGTGGATTTCAAGAGTCCTTTTGCACAAGGCATCGGCTTCGTCAAACTGCATTGCTTGGACATGCGCCTCAGCTAAGTATCTACAGAATTAAAGTGAACCGAGTTAAAACTTTAGATCATTCAAAATGGACACAGATATGACAATGCTGGACAAGAAACAAAATAAATTTGATTTCAGATAACTTGATTAGTTCAGAAACAAAGTCGACCACACTCCACACGATTGTAGTCTAGCTTAGGACTGGTAGACACACTTCATACCACATCAGTTCAACTATATTTAGGAACAAACATTTAGCGTCACATATTGAAAGTTCGTTTGACAATGCTACTTGAGAAAGCGTTACATCATTTTATACAGCTACGTTACAAAACACTTTAATAAAACAAACAACTACTAATGCTAATTTTACCAAACATATATAAATCAGTTAACGATAAATAACGAATTGATAACAAAATGTCAACCTGCAAGTCTCGGCAACTCGAGGATCGGTATCACCCAAGGCCTCCATCTGAATCTTCAAACCTTCCTTATAACACTCAATAGACTTATCAAGCTGTCCCAACATAGAATGAGTATCACCTAACTGCATATACCCCGAAAACGCCGCAAGCGCGTGATCCGCACCTCTCGATACTTCCGGCACCTTAATCGCTCTATCCAACACCGGTATCGCCTCCTCAAACCTCCCTAAGCTGCAATAAATCGCCGCAACCACGTGCAAACACATCGCCAGATCTAAACTCGGTTCACCTTCAACTGCACATCGTTCAAACGACTTGGACGCGCGTAGCGCGTAGTCTAGCGCTTTAGTCGGTCCATCACCTGACGCGATTGTGTCACGCGCCAGTTTTAGTAAAAACGGACCTAGATCTGGATTGTCGAGCGACGATTCTTCGAGTAGTGAGTGTTTTTCTGGTGATTTTTTCTTGCCGGAGCTCCGATCTGGCGACGGCTTGGCGCGTGAAGTTGACGGTGAAGGTGACGGGGGTCGTCGTTGCGGAGTTGACCGGATCTGACCGTTGTTAGCGTTGTCTTCAGGTATGGTGATAGTTGGTGGTGTTTTAACAGAAACTAAACCAGGCATGATGATGATGATGATAAAAAAAAATTTATAAAAATTATTATAAATAATAAGAAAATGTTAATAAAAAATTTTATAAAAATGTGCTAGATCTTAATAAAATGTGAGCTGATAATATTAGGAGTGGTGGTTGGTGACTTTGAGTTTGGAACTGAACTGTGAGAAATGTGAGGAAAAGGAGAGGAGATAAACTCAATATAAAAAAACAGTATATGTATAAAAATCAGTGCATTATAATACTACAGCTCAAATAAAGTGGATGGGGCCTACAGGGATGATGAGATGGCACAACCTGTTTGGAACTTTGGATTGGTTGTTTAGACTTTGCTGATTATACGTACAGCAGGTTGGATTTTGGAAGGAATAATCAAATGAACGTGGTCTGTTTGGGCTTGTTCTACACTCTTAACTTTTTTTTGGTTAAAGTTTCTTTTGCAAGTAAGGAACAAACTAAGTTTTTTTTTGGAAGGCGACTTTCATTTTGGTTTAGAGTCGTACCCGCCATATTAGCAGGCCTTCATTCACTACATATCTAGACTATGTTCTTTGAACCGGGTCCACGCTGACGTAGTGGGGATTTTTAACGGCTTCCGCCCGGAAACCGTACCGTCTCCACACGAGTTTTCTCGCTGGAGTAACGGCCGGATGAAAATCGGGGCCGGCTCAGATTCGAACCTGCGCAACATTGGCTCACAGGCTCTCCTCTTCATTGCCTAATACCAACAGAGCTTTGTGGCCCTCATGTGAAGACTTCCCGGTAGGTCACCCAAACCGGCACTACTCTCACACGGGCTCGCTTAACTGACTAAGCGTTAACCACTAGACCACAAAGCCTGATGATAAGGAACAAACTAAGGGACATATACTCTGTTTACTAAATTCCTTTAGCTAAAGGTTGTGGGGTCATACATGGGGTCCACGTCTGATTCTCCCTCTTATTGGGGAGGAGATGAATTTTTTTGCCTTTAGCTAAAGGGATGATTTAGTGGGCCCATTTAAAAAAAAATATTAAATAATATGTTTGTGGGTCCACACATGTTAGCTAAGGGATAATTAAGTGCCAAAGAAACAGCCTAAGTAACATATACTCTCTCCGTTTCAAATTATAAATATATTTTCCTATTTTCAGTTGTCTTAAAATACTTTTCTATTTTTCTATTTCAATTAATCAAGGCAGTTCTTGATTCGCTGCCAATATATTACTTCTCGCTTTTTAAAGCCCCGCGCGCGGTTCTCGAAAAACTTGAAGGCCTTAGAATGAGGTTCCTATGGGGTGGCTCGAACAACATATCTAGAATTCATTGGGTTAAACGAAATGAAATTACGAAACCTGTTAAAGATGGGGGGCTGGGATTGTTATCTCTTGAAGACATAAATAAGAGTTTACTGGTGAAGTGGATTTGGCGATATAAACTTGAACCGTTTAATTTTTGGCGTCGGGTTGTTTATTCGCTGCATGAAAGCAATAGACGGGTGACGTTTGTGCCACACAACAAAACTGCATCTGGAGTTTGGCGAGAAGTTGTGGGTGTCAATGGCTTCTTAACTTCCAAAGGAATCAATCTGAGATCCCTCATCCAATTTGATGGCAATAATTGGAAGTGGGGACCTGACCCAAATGGTCATTTCTCTTCCAGATCGGTTCGTAAGCTCCTGGAGGATGCGGCCTCTAACGCAACTACTGTTGGTGTTTCGGAAGTTTACGAATGGTCAAAAATTGTTCCTAGGCGAGTTAACACTTTCGCGTGGAGATTGTTTCGTGGCAGAATAGCAACAGCGGATGAATTGTTGAAGCGGAACGTCCCGATCAGCCAGTCTGCCTGCCGGTTCTGTGGCGACTGCGAGGAAACTGGTATGCATTTATTTACCTCTTGTTTTATTGCTGCAGTAGTGTGGGGGTCGATCTTGAGCTGGTGCAAGTTACCTCCAATATATGCGTTTGATGTCCGGGATCTGTTTACAATTCATAAGGTTGTGATTGATAAGAAAAAAGCAACCCTTGTGTACGTCATCATTCTAACTACGGTGTGGACACTATGGAAGGAGCGAAACGAAGTGGTCTTCAACCAAAAAAGGCCGTCGATTGCGGGCATTATCAAGGAGATAAAGGCGAGTAGTTTCTTTTGGGTGAAACATAGGTCGAAAGTGGAGTCGATAGATTGGGAGAATTGGTGTACTTTTGATTTTTAATGTTGTTTTGTAAGTTCTTGCCCGCCTTCTAGCGTCTTGCTAGTCGGTTCTTTTAATGAAATTCGCCATTCAAAAAAAAATTAATCAAAATACACTTTATTGAAGAGGGAAATATTTGATTGATGAATAGATTAGTCAGTGAGAATTTATTAAACTTTGTACAAATTGAAAATGGATTTATAATTTGGGACGGAGGAAGTAAGAATTTTATCATCTTCACTACATTTCATCTCAAATTGGGAGAGTAATTTTGGTTTAATTTAATATCATTTTCTTTCATTTCCTCTCTTAAAAAATATCAGAAACATGATAATTTTTATTACCATCCCAAATCTTTCGAATTTTATCAGATTTAGCCCACCCATAACTGAGGTCGTACAAGCACACGTCTTCAACCAACAAAAATGAAGACTCTGTCGATGCCAAGACCGAGTCGTGTAGTGTGTTTTTGTGTGTGTGTTTTGGTGGGGTATCTTTGTGTTTAAGTGAGGTATGTTTTCATAGTGAAGTTGATTGTCTTATTACACTAAGTTGGTGGTGAAGTTTGTTGTAGAGAGAGAAAATTGATGTGACGCTAAGGTGGTGGTGATAAATGCGATATTAGGGTCTCCTTATTACATCCGGCCTAATTTTGCTTAAGTGTAGTTTCCGCTTCCATACCAATAGGCAATAGCCTAATCAATAAGTTGAGCAATATTAACGTATTGCTTAATCAAGTTTGGTTGGTCAAAAGTGTAGATTGGCAGGGACACCTCAACCCTGTGTATCATAATGGTACCCATCAACCCTACCCAGCAAAGGTTTGATGCCTGTGAAATACCTCCACCCAATACCCAACCATGCTGCGGATCGGATTCGAACTCGCGTCCTTTGTTTGGTCAAGACATCACATGGCTGAGCCCAGGCTTCTAAGGCAGCTGGTTGATATCATTAGAGCTTATGGTCCCTAAGTGAGGACTTCCCGGTCGGTCACCCAACCCGGTACTAATCTAAGTTGAGCACGCTTAACGTATTGCTTAATCAAGTTATCTTCAACGCATCAACTTATATTCAACTCGTTTCAATCCTTTTTATTGGAAATGCTCTTAAGTCAAAGAATATGATTTTCAATATAATCAGGTCTAGTATAATCTTACTGATGTTCATTTTTCAACGATGCGCTTAACTCGGACTTGTTCTTTTAATATGCGGTTGCAATTGACAACTCGATAATAATGTGAATAAAAGGTCACGAAGCAACACAGTACCCTACATAAATTGATGATTTTGGATATATGAATATTATGACTGAGTTATAACTAATAAACTTAACATGTTACATTAATCAAGAAATTAATAAGAATATAGTCAAGTTTTAATCAAACATCTAAGAGCAATAAATTATCTCATACTAGTATTTTATTTTCGTCATAATCTAACACAACGTAATTACCGATAAGCAAACCATTTGTTTAAGGAGAAAAGGTGGTCTTACAAAAAATGAGAATCTTATACAAAAGTTAGCATTCCAGGAAGGATGGGCTGGACTGATTAAACAAAGGGATACAACATGAAAAAACTATCTTCAAAACCTCATCACTAACAAGTCAATCTTTAGAGCAATATAGATTGATATGTGTGTACATTATTTTCGTCAATCATTCTTTTGTCTACGTAACTACCGCTTCATTTTTGATTTTTTACTTTTATCAATGTTCGACCATTATCTTCGTGTTATGATTTCATTGTTATCACTACCTATTTTTCCACCAAAACGTAGCACCAACGCTCACATATTTGTAAGATTGGGTGTGATGGACACCATACCCACTACGGCACTACTGTCACATTCGCATCCACTACTTTCACTAAAGCAATCATCAAACAGCTATGGTGTTGATCACCAAACCAAACACATAAACATATCCACATGAACACACAAACAAACAAAAAAGGTTTGATCGTCTGCACCACCAAACTATGTACCACCAAACTGGCCGTAACGCGCCAATGAGGAGACCACGAGTGATGTGTGACACCATAAGCCCAACCTAAAATTGGTAACAAAAAAAAAAGGAAAAAGAAGACTTGCTTGGGGATTTCAAGCCTATTGGAAGGTTAATTTCCTTGATCCTCATTAACACATACAATCGGTTTATATGATTACATAAGGCTGGTTGGCAAAGGTATGGTTTTTTCACCATACACCTCAGCGCCACGTCAGCTTTCTCTCTCCTCTCACTTCCCTTCACCTCACTTCACCATTTAGTAGTCAAGGTAACACCATCTTCACCTTTCATTAAAATACCAACTTTATACAAATATACCCCACACACACTCACACACAAAATAAAAAATAAAAAACATCCGGTATACTTAATGGTGAAACTTTCACCTCTATTTGTCTTGGGAGCTGCAAATGGTGAAGGATTAATGGTGGGAGGCATGGTGATCATGCGTGAACTTTGGCAAAGGTGATGATTTCACCATCCCTTGCCGAGTGGTCTATATGATTACATAAGAGAATTCCAAAGCTAATAATAATGGGCTAGGCCTAAATACACAAGTGGGCCTTATACAAAACTATCAACTAACATAATACAAATATATCGACTAATAAAGCCCTCGCTCACCTAGTTTGTCCAGAACCCGCAACTCACACATACCAGTATACCACATGTTCTTAGGTTCTTAGAAATAAGTCACTACTAGGCACTAGCTCTTTTTGACTAAAAGTTATTTTCGATGACACATACCACATGCTCTCAGGGTTAATTTGTTCTAGAGTTAATTGTTTAACGAAAAACTTTAATACGGTGCTTTATCATTTAAGATCAAATTAAATAAATTAATTACATGTACCTAACATAAGAACGGGAATACATATAGTTATTATTACTTGAATTTTAAGTTTACTAACTTTATAGTTCCATTTGATTTGAGTCATTTGACAATAGATGGCATCATGGCAACAAAGAAGACCATCAGTAATGGATGGTCGAATCTTCGATCGGTCGTTACTTAAGACACTATCATGGCAACAAAGAAGACCATCAGTAATGGATGGTCGAATCTTCGATCGGTCGTTACTTAAGACACGTCCTCCCTTTACATTTACATGGGGTTGGTCATGGTGTTTGTCACACTTAAAGAATGCATACTCGGTCGTATATTCGACTGAGTCTTCTCAATTTGTTTGTATGCGAGTGTGTGTTTTAAAAATTGTTTTGTGTGGTATTTTTGTGTTTGAATGGGGTATGTTTTCTGTGGTGACTGCGGTCGCCTTATTGCACTAACTTAGTCATAAAAAGGTTGTAGTGAGTTGGCGCTGATGTGGCACTGGTGACCACGGTCACCATTATGTCCAACCTAATAATCAGGCATGAAAAAGAGACATATATCATTAAATGACGTGCTTCAGTGGAAAAAGTAAATGGTCACAAACTTAATAGTTCCACTTTTCGAGAAGGGAACAATGGTCGTGGTTAATAAAAAGAAAAAAGTTCTTCTCAAGTTAGGTTTCAACATGATATGTTATGTTTTTTGTATTGAGAGAAGTGAAAAAAATAAGTGAGCTTTTAATTTTGATTAACAAAAAAATATTTATCAGTTTAAATTGTATATGATTGGTCAACATGACATATTATGTTGAAAATAACTTTAAAGAATTCTGATCCTTAAAAAATGAGATGATGATGAGCGACATTAAGCTCTAAACTTTCACAAGTTATGAGATTTTACATGGGTAACCTCAAAATGAAAGTTAAGAGTAACTCAAAATTAAAGTTAAGAGTTAGACTAAGTAGCTCCCACGACTGCATTTCTCACCCTTACATCAACACAAACTCAGTTTTCTCTCTTTACAACTAACTTCACCATCAACTTATTGTAACAGGACAACCAACTTCATCACAATTCTTTTTCTTTTCATTTCATTTTTGAAAACATTTAATTAAAATTTCATTATTAATTAAAAATATTACATTAATAATACAAATAAAATTGAAAACATTACAATAAAAAGAGTAAATACAACGTTCGTCCCTAAGGTTGTACCAAAATACATGTTTCGTCTCATTTTCAAAATAAATACACCTAACATCCTTGACATCCCAATTTTGCCTCTTCGATAGTACCTTTGACTAACGCTCGTCAGTCAATGACTGTTAACACCTTCACGCTCGCCTTTCATGTGAGGGCAAAATCGTTATTTTGTTGCTTATTACCAATCAACATTTTCTAATCAAATACATATCTATACCCTCAAAAGTCAACATTTTCTAACACTACTAGTAGTAGTTTTTTTACACACACAAACACCTAGAACACACACACTCAAATCAAACTCTTCTTCATGAACCTTCTTAATCAAATACATAATTATTCCCATTATCCCACATGCACGATTCTATCAAACTCACACTCTATGAAACATCAACAAATGTAGATTTGACATCCTTACGCAAAATTGTGGGAAAACTTGAGTACTTAGCAATGACTCGTCCCGACATTGCCTACGCTACAAATTAAACAACTCTCGCAGTATATGAATGATCCATGTGATACATATTGGCAAGCTCTTAAACGGTTACTGTGATATTTAAAGCGAACCATCCATTTTGGTCTATTTTTTAAAGCTTAACCAACCCCTTTCATTGAGTGTTTTTAGCGACTCTGATTGTGGAGGGGAACAGGAAAATGGGAGATCCATTGATAGAGCAAAGACTAGATATGGTGAAAGTGTTTTTGTATATCATTGCATGAAACATACAGAGATACATATAGGTACAATCCATTACCTATTTTAGGTAAATTGCTAATCATCTTTAAACTCTAGCTAATCCTCTCTAATATACAACTAGACGCCTACTCATCAATCTAATCACTTGGCAATCATATTTATTATACAGCTAACAATTGACAAAGTCTAAGCTTAAACCTTATCCTTAATACGCCCCCGCAAGATGGAGGATCCATCGGAGACTCCAATCTTGGAGCGGAAATGAAGAAACATATGTCGAGCCAATGGTTTGGTGAGTACATCAGCAATATGTTCCTTAGAGCTTATGTGCAATACACGCAAAGATCCTTCTGAAACCCGCTCACGAACAAAGTGATAATCGAGTGCTACGTGTTTCATACGAGAATGGTAAACTGGATTTGCACATAAATATGTAGCTCCAGTATTATCACAATATAAATTCGGAGGTTCGGTGATACGAATACCAAGTTCGCGCAATAAGTTTTGAACCCAAAGAAGTTCAGTTGTAGCATTTGCTACAGCTTTGTATTCGGCCTCTGTTGAAGAGCGTGAAATTGATTTTTGACGAGCCGAATGCCATGAAATGATATTGGAGCCAAGATATAACACATATGCTGTTGTGGATCGACCACCATCGCAAATTCCACCCTAATCAGAATCTGAGAATGCCGTGAGACTGAGTGGTAAGCCTCGTTTAAGAAACAACCCATGATGAATGGTACCTTTTAAATACCGAAGTACTCGTTTGAGAGATTGCCAATGTAACTGAGTTGGTGTATGCATGAACTGTGACAGTTTTCAGACGTTTTTGTCCGTTTTCATACGTTTTTGTCTGTTTTTTTAAGTTTTCATCCATTTTTAGACGTTTTCATTAGTTTTCAGACGTTTTCGTCCATTTTTATACCCTTCCGTCCGTTTTTATACGTTTTCATACGTTTTCGTCCGTTTTATAAGTTTTCGTCTGTTTTTAGACGTTTTTGTCCATTTTCATACGTTTTGTCCGTTTTCAGACGTTTTCGTCCATTTTTGGCAGTTTTATACGTTTTTAGACGAAAACGTATATAACCGTATGAAAACGGACAAAAGCGGACGAAAACGTAAGAAAACGAACGAAAACGTATGAAAACATAAGAAAGTGAAAAAAACGTGAATTTAAAAAAACGTGTGTTTAGGCACACATATTTTGTGGTTATTAGTTCATTTTAGTGTGTTTTCTGGTATAAAAATGATGTGTGTTTAGGCACACATCAAATGGCTTAGGATAGGCAATATCATAGAAGATCAGAGGTGCTTCATTTCATCTAGACACTTTGTTGTATCTGTCCCTATAAAACTTTAAGTTTTTCCTTTCATTTAAATGTGTTTTTTTAGGTCCATACATGTGTTTTTAGTGGATAAAAGATGTTGATTCCTACATTTGTTAGAGACTTAGAGTGACTTAGAGTATGGTCATCTTTTCAAATAATGAATCAATAAATGACTAATTCAATACCATTTTTTCTTATCAAATTGTAAAAGTTGAACCATATATATATATATATATATATATATATATATATATATATATATATATATATATATATATATATATATATATATATATATATATATATATATATAGGGTCCGGTTCTAGATAAAAGTATAATTAGATAGAAAAGTAAGAAAAAAAGTTACAGGGTAGAATTTGATAACCACCAAAAGTTCAGGGAAAAAAATAGAAAACACTACACACACAACAAAACACGCACTCTCTCACTCTCCCATCAGATACAACACACACACACAGCTATATCGCCATCTACATCGCCACCACCACCATCTACATCGCAACCACCACACCGCCATCGCACCGCCGCCAATCACCAACGCACCACAACAGCATCAATAATCATCATCTCCACCGTCATCATTGCCGTCATCATCTCCACTATACAAAACCCTAACTATACTCATTTCCGTCATCATCTCCACCGTCACCGGAGTAGCTTAAACCACCCACACCGCACACCAGACAATCACTCGTACATCTGTCGTTTTTAATCACAGGTTTTTGTCGTTTTTAATAACAGGTTTTTTAATTTTTATGTTATTTTAGTGCATCATTGTGCAAAATTATAAAAATAATTACTGTTATTGTAGAATGGAATAATATTGAATGAATTTGTATGTATAAAATTACATTTTAGTGCATCTGAGAAAATAATATATTATATCATTTATTTGTATGAATAAATGCATCATTATAAACATTATGTAAAAAAGTGTATGTGATTAGATTATAAGGAATTTAATTACAACATATTTTTGTTAGATTAGAGCATCCCGAGATAGATTGATGCATCCATTGTGTATTATTATAGCATCGCGTGACGTGTTCGGCATCTGTTTGTTTGATTAATGCATCAACAATTAATGTTATGGAATCTGTTAGAATAATTAGAGCATCAGGTTACAATTTAAGAGATTCAAATGATTAGAGCATCAATTGTTTGATTGATTAATGCATCACAAAATTCATGATATGGCTTCTGTTAGTAAGTATGATTAGAGCATCCGGAAAAAGTTTTGTTTGATTATTGCATCTGAAATAAACGTTACAACATTGGTTAGCATGATTAGGGCATCAAATGACTTGTTACGACATCTGTTTGTGTGATTCGTGCATCAAAATTATGTTCAGTGCATCGTTGAACATATTTGAGCATTAGTGAATATGATTTGGGCATCAATGGTTATCATTAGTGGATCGTTAAACATATTAAGGCATTAATGTGTGTGTTTAGTGTATCCATTTGTTTGTTTAGTGCATCGTTAATCATAGTAAGGCATCCGTTTGTATGTTTAGTGCATCGATGGACATATTAGGGCATCAGTAGGTATGTTTAGTGAACAGAGTTGATATTTGATCGCATGATTGTTGTGGTTGTAAGTAATGAATTAGATATGTGAACTCAAACAATGTCATATACTGTGAAATATATCAATGGAACAGACATGATAGAATACCTTCCACATTTCGAAAGAAGTTCTCTCAGATCGCACTTTCTTCATTTTTGAGACTAAAACATATCTTGTTCACACAATGTAAATGAAAGGGATCATTCAAAGTTGATGGATGCGGAAAAAAAAAATCAAACCAGTAAGTTTTCCATATGTAAAATATATGGGTCTATTGAGTAAAATATTATGCAGATATTATGTACCAACCTGTGATTGGTGCACGCTAAATACTTTGTAATAAGCTTTAAGTCTTTTCCAATTCATTTCCCCCAAAAAAATGAGAATAGCTGAACCCCTTCTAAACATATTTTAATACTTACATAAGATTTTGGCCACAAATTTATATCAAAGCAAGGTTTTCTAGTTTGTACCAATCAGAGGTTGGTACATAATATCTGCTTAATACATATTTCCCTTTACCTACCTCCATTTAGACTTGGTCCATTTAGACTTTATTTGAAAAGAAAAGTGTCCAGAACCTATATACAAATTTGAATTGGTCCATTTAGACTTTATTTATCATAAGAAAATAAGGAACTCAAGGTTAATGAGTGTGTATCAAACTTATTATGTTTTTCTCAAAAGTGCCTCTTTTGACCCATTTTATCCATTCTGACCCGTAAGTTCATTAGCTTCTGTTTCTATCATATTGGACTCAAAATTAGTTTTAATGGGTTCCAAAATATAATTTGAACATTGGGATATGAATACCACATCCAAAATATGTTGTGGACGAAACTCTAAAATACCCTTACAAAAAACAGAAAAAGAACCAAATCTATGACGTTAGCCTGCTTATTCCTCCAATATGTCTAATGACCAAGAGTGACAGCAAATGCATATGCAATGGAAATGAATGGATAACTGAATATCTTACTTTATCGTCTTGTAAGACCGATGTATCCAGCATCTGAAGGCGTTCCAGCATTTGAATCAACTAAGTTTTTTTGACAGCCTCTCTCTCACAATATTTTCATATAAGACCGATGTATCCAGCATTTGAACGTGCTCCAGCTTTTGAATCAACTCGGTTCAGGGTGGATGGGCTGTAGTGAAAAGTGTGGAAGTCACGGAGAGCTGAAATAGATTCACTGCAGTCGGAAATTTAAGATGGATATTAGCAACAATACTTATGGCATGCTAAGAGTAAATACTTATTAAGATTTATATTAATGGTCGTATAACGGAACTTGGCCCACTTAAGGGTCTGCCTATTTTTCTTTCAAAATAATACAACAACAAATGGGAATGTTTATAAATAACTTGATGGTGTGTGTTCAAGACATGTGAATGATATGAATGTAAAAAGTACGAATGAGTAATCGACCTGTTCACACTCACCAATGCCTCCAACCATTTGAGTCACGTCATAACCAACACGTTCCTGTACTCTGAAAGACACAACACAAATTGCAAATACATGAAGTGTGAATAACAATTCCTGAATAAAGGCTTGCAAACACATGAATTGTATACTTTGGTAATAGTAATTCGATGCGAACCTAGTCCTGAATGAGGTTATCTCAGGTATGTTACGATTAATGAAAATTTTACTGCCAAACAGTGCGTTGTGAACAATGGGAGTACCTGCATATTATATTATTAAGACATACATATAGGTAACTGTGACATCAATCTAAAGTAGTTAATAAATGTGAAAAAATAAACTAAATTACTTACCGTCCCAATACTTAACATTCCCTAGCTGTAGTACGAAAACCACATGTCCCATTGTCTCACGCTTGCTCGCATACTTATTCCACAACTTAGCCCAGTTGTCCCATAATGTACAGTCCAAGCGAATTCCCCTGGAAATATACAAATTAATAGTTGACATAGTACACTTAAAGTGTGGATAATATTTATTTTAATATCTCTATAATTATTGTATTTGTATACTTACTCAATATCCTCAACGACAACCGTCCTATAAATTTTAGGACCAGCAGCAGACTAAACTCTAAACTGGGACAATATCCCCAATTGTGATCACAGACTCAATGACATCTATACAAATAATGTTTGTTAATAAATCTTCGTTGTATGAAATTAAATTTTAGAATAGCGTTTTTAGAACACGTACCAACGGAGTCATGATCATGGTAATGATGGTTGCCGTCGAATAAACCGTTGAATGGCTCAAGAATGAAGGGATTCCCGTTGTTATCAAAAGGGTCCACATTAGTCACTTGGGTCACTCTGAAAAACCGAGCTTATACTTTTGAGGCAACAGTGGTATTCGAAAGTTTGAAATAACGTAACACTGCCCCTCTTCAACAATGGTTCAAAACGGAACATCAAATCTTTTTTGATGTAGATCTGAATCCTGTCATTTTGAAATACAAATGATAGTTTATTATTAGTAAAGAATATTTGCAGTTTAAAGTTAAATTAAGAAGGTGGGAAAGGGAGCCGTCTGTTACTTGTATACCCTAAGTTTATCCATGGCACGAAAACTATTTCTACACCATGTTTTATTACAGTAGTCGATTATAGAATTCTGATTTATTAAAATCATTAGACCAAGTTGATAAACATAAAGAGGTGTGAGTAAACGAAAATACCATTTGAGAACAGATCCTCTTCCATCATAATTCTCTCCCCATTTTTCCCACCACGATTGTTCGTTTAGTCTACCATATTTATGTGCTCCTTTCTCTGTCCATCCCTTAGCGTCATATTTTTCCCACCTGTGGATAGTAATATCTTAATTTGGCTATATGAATTTACTCACATACAAAGTATGGCCAATTAAGCAGTGAGAATTTTCATACCAACTTTCATACCAACCATCATTTTCTGTGCCTGATTTTGCCTGTTTTTGTGCACTTCGTTCAATCCTTGCTAAATTACTGCAAACAGTTCGTGTGGTCAAGATAACAATCTCACAATAAAAAGCACAACATAAAAATAATCATAGCAACATATAAAGATAAAACGGTCAATTGTGATTGGTGCAATCAAACAAAGATAAAATAACCAATAATTAGATAAACCACCGATCAAACAAATAATCAATTTGTTTTTGTAAAATGACGAATTCACAAACCTGGTTGATAATTGATCAGTCGATTCTGTGGCTAATAAGGTTTGATTTTGAAAATAACGTATGTGTTATGATGATCGCCGTAGGTTATTGTTTGGGTCGTTGTAACATTTGTGTTTTGTGTAGATGATTGGCTTAGGTTATTTTGGATATTGGTTTTGAATGAATGGTTACAACAGGTTATAGATAAAAATTAGGGTTTTGGAAAATATTTTGAGTTTCAAAAAATCAGAAGGTGAGATTCGGTTCAAAAAAACTTGTTTTCCAATATCTATCACAAAAACACACTAACACACCTGGTTTGGTTGGAGTGTTGGCTGTGTGTATGAAGTCCAGGGTTCGAACCGAGCTATGGACAAATTTTTTTAAATAAGTTCGGGCAATGTAGAAAATGCCAAATGGCATTGAGGTGGCATTTACGTGGCATTATCTACGTGTAACGCCTCCTGTTATATATAATGTAGATATATATATATATATATATATATATATATATATATATATATATATATATATATATATATATTATATATATATATATATATGTATGTTGTATTCTATGCAGTACCAATATTATATGCAGTACTTTACAGTACCCTTAAAATGAATCTAGGCCATTGGATGAGTCAATCAAAGGACAAGATTAAAAGTGCCAAAATTGCAAATAAACAAAAGATGAGGTATTATTTTGCCAAGGCTAAAAGGGTATTATAGGTACTTTAGATTAATTCATTTTAAAACCGCTCCATCCTAATTTATCTGTCATAATCTATATCTCTTTCCCTCTCTCAGATCTAAAAACCTTTGAGACCTAAAAACCGCCGCCTATATTCACTGCTATTGATTGGATTATTTTGTGAGTTATTTTTAACCTCGAAAAGATCAGTAGTATATGTGGGCCAATGTAATGAAGATCTGTCTCTAGTGGTCAATAGTATATTAAGTTCGATTTGTTTGTAGTTTACGTGTTTGGTTGATATCTGATTGGGCATTGGAATTTTTTTTTCTAATTCGGTGGGATGCTACTGATTGAATTATTAATCATGGACTGTGATTGGTGGGTGATGCGTGCGATGTGTCGTTGCGGTTTAGCAGTTTTAATGCCTACTCAAGTTTTAAATTTATATTTAGCCGACTTATCAATAACACACACACTTAACGAGCAGTGTACCCGGTCAGTATGAATATAATGGTAAGTAGAGTGTCGATCACTAAGAGTGGAACGTATTATCTAGTTATTCTAATCAGTATTTTAATATATTAAGTTAGCTCTACAACCTAATCTAACGCAAGGGGGGTTCAGCCTGAGAGACTGGCACGATTTTGTTGCAATTAAATAATAAAATAAACCAATATGCACGAATCAGCAAGTAGCACACACGTACACAGATAAATACTCGAGACAATAAGAGGGCTGTCCTTATGATAAGTAGTTTGTCACTTGTTTTATTGCTAGTGTTATATGAAGTGTATAGTTCGATGCAACGCACCGAGATTAAGTCCTTTCTCGTTGGTTCTAATCTTATCGGCGAGTAAACCCTTAATGATTACTTATGACTATCCCGTTTATCTTTCTCCTACTTTTCTACAGACCATAGAATACATAGGCATCTAATAAATAGGCGAGGGCAGAGGCATGGCGACCCGATCAACGCTCAGCTAGCCACAGAGGTTATCAATGCACTAATAAAAGTCACCAATGACATCAACATATAAACTTTAATTAATGAGAAAGCAGTTTTAAGGGAGTGCAACCTTTCCGTTGTCACGTTACACAAGCCACCAATCTTGATGAATTAAAGTTTACTAACACAATAAAACAAAACTACTTAATGAATTAAACACATGCAACACCTTCTTACAGCTCTTGTATCTTTGATTTGGGTGTGTCTTGTGCTGCTGCCTTGACTGAATTCGTCCTAGGTTTCTGGTCTTCGGTCTTCTGTTAAAACTTCGGAACTAATATATGTCACACCGAATTCGTCTGGTCTTGGGGTATTTATAGTTTCTGTCTGAGGGTAAGATGCGGCGCATCTAGTAAGTAGATGCGGCGCATTTACTTAACTTCGCGTGGGGTCCAAGATTATAATATTCAGGAATATTCGTACACCGCCAGAAGATGCGGCGTATCTTCATCTTTGGATGCGGCGCATGTCCTCTTGTATCTTGGATCGTATCTGGTGAAATATTGATAGTGATGCGGCGCATGTAACGAGTGAGATGCGGCGCATCTGGAGCAGAACAAGTTGGTTATTCGTCGTTGACCAAAGTTTCATATGCGGCGCATGGGATAAATCCATGCGGCGCATTCTTCAAAGTCAGGAAGTGGTCTTCATTCTCTTCATTCCAACAACCAATTCCAATCTTGATCATTTTACTCCGTTTTTAGTCCATAATCGCTAAGTTTCACCAAATGCTTGTTTTTACCTGAGAATTACAAAAGTAAACGATTAAGTATCAATCCTCATACATAATATAGTAAAACAAGTCAAATTAATAGGATAAATGATAGTAATAATATGTACTTATTTGAGTTCATCAAATATCCCCCCACTTGAACTTTACTTGTCCCCAAGTAAACCTTAGAATTAATCTTATGAAAATGTATCCTAAAAGATATTAGGATTTATTTTTATATTTAAGCATGTATTCGTTTTTGTCATAATCATACAACTAAACACTTAACGAATTAGAAGTAGAATAAAAATATTTCGATAAAAGCAAATCTAATCGTTTAACTGTCCAGTCGCGACGAATATTCTATCATAAGCTTGGCAAGTATACACATCTCCACCACTAAAGCCAAGGAATAACAAGTCTAAAGCGGTAAAAAGGGTTTTTAGGCTTAAGGGTTAATTATTCTTAATCACTATCGATCTCAAATTCCAGAAAAGGCGACAAAATCACAAATACATGATCGAATCCACGAACACGATACTTGCAATTGCTCAAATCCTTAACTCGAATAGGCTAAAGATAGGTCCAAACTTCACCAATAATAATATATCAAAAAGGGCGACAAAATCATAAATACATAGCCGAATCCACGACTACGATACTTAAGATTGCTCAAATCCCTAATCTCAATAAATCAAAGGTTTGGTTGGATAAATAATACAGGGCATGGATAATATTTGGGATATAAATTGGTGTAAAATAAAAAATAAACAAAACAAATAAATTAAAATCCTAAGTGTGGTTAATCACTATCCCAACCATCCCATGAATAAGACTCATATCATTGAATAACTCACGCTTTAACACTTGAAACACACGCTTTAGGTAGACACGAATTATACTCAACAAGATCTTAATCAAAGAATAACCTTTAGTTGATGTTCCCATAACTGTCAACTCCCATTCAATCCATAGATATAATATACAACAAATAGTGGTGATATCGACCACTTACATAACTTTACATCGTTGGTTTATCAATCTTCCAACTTTTTTTCTTTTTCTTTTCTCATTTTTTCGATTTTTTTTTTTTTTTTTTTTTTTTTTTTTTTTTTTTTTTTTTTTTTTTTTTTTTTTAATAACATAAACATAGATGTGTAAAATTTCACCACATCACCAAAACAATAATTCTGGATAATTTTTCCATACTTTTCATGACTTCAGAAATAACGGTAATAGTGAAAGTAGTAAACACACGAAAAATAAACTCAAAGATATACAATATTTACTTTCACTCCAATTGCATTGTGCAATTTCCCGACCTAACCATAGATAATGAATTACGCACGCGAACACAGGTAATGTAAGGAAACACACTTTGCCTATAGCAATTAACCAACCACGGATTTTAATCTACAGGGTAGGCTAAGGTGTAAGGGTGTAACGAAACATTTTAACAAAGGTGTAAGAAACGAAAGGAATGGCTCTGAGTGTTTTTCTAGGGGTATCTTACTCTAAAAGTGAGAGTAACAAAGGGTTTATACGGGGGTTAACTAACCAGTGTAGTTAGCTAATAACACATAACATATAAAGGCTATTTGGGTGTAATCCTAGAAATCTACCAATTTAGACAAGTCATTCCAATTATATAAATAATACTTATTATGGTGGTCTCGAATAGTATACAAGCCAAGTTCTAAAGTTTACAAGTCACCGGCACACTCATAGATTTGTGAGTTTTGAAAAATCACAATTTTTTTGAAAATAACGTCATGTGTGCAGCTATGCAACTTAGACTTTAACAAAAACATGCTAAAAAATTTTAAATTTTGATATATTAAGCACATTTTAAGCATATTTTGAAAAGTTTAGGACAAGTAAGTGTTAAGTGTTCTAATTCTCCAATCCCCCCACTTAAGTTAAACAACGTCCTCGTTGTTCGTATAAAAGGTTAAAAACTGGAAAATAAAAGAATTAGAACAGAAAAACTCCCCTGAGATTTGCTCGGTATGATCCTCCATTAGTATTAGAGCAAAAATCATTTTTCTTGTGGATTAAAACGTTTAAGCTTCATAATCGATGTATCCACAGGAAATGCAGGAATCTATAATACCACCAAGGCTTCAAAACACACCTAAGATAAGAAAGGTTCAACTTGCATAATACATTAGTAGTTAGGTAAAAATAAAACATAAAAATTAAAAATGAAAATCATCAGGTCAGTCGATGCGCCGTATCTTATAGAAGAAGATACGCCGTATCGAGCCTGGAATAAATACGGATCAGAATAAAAGATGCGCCGCATCCTTAACCAGGGATGCGCCGCATTAAAATAAACTGATAAAAAGTTTTAAACTCGGAAAGTAAAAATAAATGCAGAAAAATAAAATAAGATATGACCATCTGCAGGAGATGCGTCGCATCTCAGGATTGAGATGCGCCGTATCCTCTGCGGCCTGACTGACTCGACACGTAAACAGAATAATAAAAAGATAAATCCGGGTTGTCTCCCGGTAAGCACTTGTCTTTATTCCAGAGTCTTCAAGTTAGACTCACGTTCAGCTCTTCACTTAGTTCTTGTCACGGTCCATCCTTCTTCCTTCATCCGAAAGATGTTCCCGTATAGTTCTGCGACGTTTTCTTCCGTTCGACTTAATCTAGTATAACTCTTGGTCGTCGTCGCAACATACTCTTCCTCTGGTCCCAAAGAATATTTGATGATTTTAAACTTTTCAGAAATAATCATGGGTGGCTTATTATAAGGGATTCCAAGTAGTTGACACTTTCTTTTGGTGAATTCTTCCTCGTCATTATCAACATACTTAAAATAAGGATCCTTAATCAAATAGTCATCTAGTTCATCAATTAATGACTCATTCTTATCATCTTGAATTGCCTCCCATTCTCTTTCCAATTCCCATTGTAGCCGTCGACTAAGCTTCGTGTAATCATCAAATTGTTCATGCACCCATTCCCAGAAAGTAGTATTTGATGTTCCCTTAAGTCCTTTCAAGTATTCAATTCTACCCTTTTCTTGCAAAGCTTTCGTTTTTTGTGGGCAGTCTTCAACATTATCGTACCACTCATAATCTTCAAAGGTTACATCTTTTCCAACCCGTTTCATCCCAATAATACTTCCCCCATTACAGGTTCCGTCACTCTTATAATCACAGGTCGGCCAAACACTACTCCCATCCTTGAAAACGAAGGGTGTACATGTGTGATTAATGTGCTCAAATTCCCATGGTTTATCCCAAACCCATGGTATTTGGTCATTCCATTCGTAGTACCAGGTGTTTTTGAAATCATCATAAGTCTTGAATCCTGGTAAATCTCCAGTAAGCACATCATTGTCGACTCGAAGAAGGTAGTTAAATTCCTTGAACTGCTTGCACAAGGGTGTCTCATAATCGAACACATCAATGTCAATTTTGAATAATTCTTCAATCCCCTCATTGACTGTAGAATCATGAAGTGACGACCCATAATCGCTTTCTACTTCTTCGTCTTCTCCTCTCATCCAATATACCCATAATGCATCCTTAGTAGCTCGATCCATGCTCTTATGGTTATTAAACTTACTAGCCAACCACTCTGAAAAATCGACATCGTTAGGATCGTGGTTAACGTCAAAGCAAGTCTTTTCAATCATTTTCCTCTTTATTTCCATGAACTCGTTAAATTGCTCCCTAAAACTCCGTGTCAACCATGAAGTCATAATCTGCTTGACTTCATTTGCAGGGGCAAATTTTGGACTACCATATTTAAGTTCAAGCCAATCATTGAGGGAGAGGTCCATCAATCTTACCAACCTGCCATGAAATAGTAACTCCGCCACAGCATAAATTCTGTCATCATCCAGATAGTTCTCATTTAATCCCCAGTACTGTTCGGAATAAGGCATGTAAGAGATTTGGGTATTGCCTCCACCACAGCTGTTGTTGCTTGAGTCCATGTATGCAAGGTAGAATTTCCCATCATCTTCTTCGATAGTAGTCCAAGCCAATCCTTTGGATTCAATGATAGGCCATAAGAGCGACAATTCATCTCTAGTGTACCTCACAAATACATCATAAGAGAATACCCCTTTGTCAATGTTGCATAAACGCATGAATTCCTTAAAAGCAGCTTCAAGAGGGGTCTCCCAAGAGAATAAATCTGCATTGATCATGAGCACATTGAATGAATCTGAAAGCAAGCATTCCTTAGCAAGATATCCGTTAACTGACATGTCTTCCATAGCAAAATCTGTCATCAAAGGTAAAATCATCAGTAGGATTTGTTCGCTAGAAGAGAAATTAATGAATTTAGAAACGGATATAAGAATGCAAATAGCTGATATCTGCAAACGATGCGCCGTATCCAAAAAGTTGGATACGCCGTATCTTATAATCGTTAAAATTAAATCAGACTTTATTCAGAAAATAGATACGCCGCTTAGAAATTTGAATGCGCCGTATCAATTTTAATAATCAAAAATCGATATTTATTTAAAATTAAATGCGTCGTATTAACGAAAGTTAATGCGCCGTATTTTCGTTACGTTTCAAAATATAAGATTTTTGATTCAGAAGATACGCCGTATCGACAGAGATCGATGCGCCGTATCTGTTTAATAATTCGAAAACTGTTTTTAATTAAAATAATAGATACGCCGTATCTGCTAAGCAGATGCGTCGTATGGCGTTAACGTTTAGAAAAAAAAAATTCCTTAAAAACAGATACGCCGTATCTTGGGGAAAAGATGCGTCGTATCGCTTTATCGCTTAGAAAAAATTTCTTATTAAAAACAGATACGCCGTATCTTGGGGAAAAGATGCGTCGTATCGAATTAATTAAACGCGTTGTATTTTTATAAAAATTAAACGCAATACGCCGTATCTGAGAAATCAGATGCGCCGTATCGTTCGATTTAGCTCAGTACAACGATAGCAGAACACAAAAAATACGAAAAATAAAAAACAAATAAAACACACGGAAATAAACACAAACAAAAACAAACAAATAGCACACAAAAACAGAAAATATGCAAAATAGTACAATGAATGCAAATTAATCTAATACACAACAAAATTAGCGGTTAGCTTAAAAATAAAATTAAAACCTAATTAAAATACTAATCAAATTAACAGATAATATCAATTCACTCCCCGGCAGCGGCGCCAAAAACTTGATGCGTGCGATGTGTCGTTGCGGTTTAGCAGTTTTAATGCCTACTCAAGTTTTAAATTTATATTTAGCCGACTTATCAATAACACACACACTTAACGAGCAGTGTACCCGGTCAGTATGAATATAATGGTAAGTAGAGTGTCGATCACTAAGAGTGGAACGTATTATCTAGTTATTCTAATCAGTATTTTAATATATTAAGTTAGCTATACAACCTAATCTAACGCAAGGGGGTTCAGCCTGAGAGACTGGCACGATTTTGTTGCAATTAAATAATAAAATAAACCAATAGGCACGAATCAGCAAGTAGCACACACGTACACAGATAAATACTCAAGACAATAAGAGGGCTGTCCTTATGATAAGTAGTTTGTCACTTGTTTTATTGCTAGTGTTATATGAAGTGTATAGTTCGATGCAACGCACCGAGATTAAGTCCTTTCTCGTTGGTTCTAATCTTATCGGCGAGTAAACCCTTAATGATTACTTATGACTATCCCGTTTATCTTTCTCCTACTTTTCTACAGACCATAGAATACATAGGCATCTAATAAATAGGCGAGGGCAGAGGCATGGCGACCCGATCAACGCTCAGCTAGCCACAGAGGTTATCAATGCACTAATAAAAGTCACCAATGACATCAACATATAAACTTTAATTAATGAGAAAGCAGTTTTAAGGGAGTGCAACCTTTCCGTTGTCACGTTACACAAGCCACCAATCTTGATGAATTAAAGTTTACTAACACAATAAAACAAAACTACTTAATGAATTAAACACATGCAGCACTTTCTTACAGCTCTTGTATCTTTGATTTGGGTGTGTCTTGTGCTGCTGCCTTGACTGAATTCGTCCTAGGTTTCTGGTCTTCGGTCTTCTGTTAAAACTTCGGAACTAATATATGTCACACCGAATTCGTCTGGTCTTGGGGTATTTATAGTTTCTGTCTGAGGGTAAGATGCGGCGCATCTAGTAAGTAGATGCGGTGCATTTACTTAACTTCGCGTGGGGTCCAAGATTATAATATTCAAGAATATTCGTACACCGCCAGAAGATGCGGCGTATCTTCATCTTTGGATGCGGCGCATGTCCTCTTGTATCTTGGATCGTATCTGGTGAAATATTGATAGTGATGCGGCGCATGTAACGAGTGAGATGCGGCGCATCTGGAGCAGAACAAGTTGGTTATTCTTCGTTGACCAAAGTTTCATATGCGGCGCATGGGATAAATCCATGCGGCGCATTCTTCAAAGTCAGGAAGTGGTCTTCATTCTCTTCATTCCAACAACCAATTGCAATCTTGATCATTTTACTCCGTTTTTAGTCCATAATCGCTAAGTTTCACCAAATGCTTGTTTTTACCTGAGAATTACAAAAGTAAACGATTAAGTATCAATCCTCATACATAATATAGTAAAACAAGTCAAATTAATAGGATAAATGATAGTAATAATATGTACTTATTTGAGTTCATCAGTGGGATTTAATTCGTATTCGTATGTTTCGTCGCTTATGGATTTGTTTTGTTAATTAAATCAATCTCATACTGTTATTGATGAACTGTTGATTGGAGATATGCTTAAGTGGGACCGATTTGTGTGGAAATAACTCAGTATGTGGGTCTAGTATCTGTTTGGTGGTAGATCGAGACTTTATACATGGGTCGGTCATTCGATTTATTGTTTGAAAAATTAAACCTCGTACAATGTTATTGGTCAAAGGTTTAATTGTTTTGTATTCGGTTGTGGGATGAATTGATTGGTGATAATTCATTGTTGTTTGTGGCTGCTGGTGTTGATTTCTTGCCGCCTATATTCTTTACATTGGTAGTTTTTGTTTTTACGACATATGGCATAATTTCGTTGAATGGTTGGTTCCTTAATTGCTGAGTACATCTTTAAGGCTTTGAGGTTTTTTTAAATGATTACTATCTCATTTTTTTAAATGATTACTTACATGTGCATGCGTGTTTAAAGGTTAATCTAAAATCAATGGAAGAGTTAAAAAAATATTTATGCATATATGTTTAGATTGTGTAGATTGTGCATATGTGTTTTCTAGATGTTCATAATAAAAATAATTATAATTGTTTGCAATTACAGGTATTGAACATATTTTTGGAAGGCGTGCGAATATGTTTTAATGAATTTGACGAGAAAGCGCAGCGTACATATATGTTTTTGGAAGGGTACTCATATGTTCTAATGAATTTGATGAGAAAGTGAAACGTGCACGTATGTTTTGGAATAGTGCACACATGTTTCTGAATGACAGACACATCTATATTAAAGAAGATACATTTGTATTTGAATTGTATTTCATTTTGTATATACTATTTATGTTTTTGGTTTGTTATAAATTTAGAGTTTACATGTATGCGTTTATGTTTTTTATTATAAATTTTGAAGATTAAATAATATACACTAGAAACATATGTGCAATTACTATTTTGAACAAAACAACTTTGGTATCTAAACAATTGTACGCATAAAACATATGTAAATTTACAATATTTAAAAAAAACACATATGCACTTAATTTTTCGTAAAACATCTATGTAAAAGAAAATAAAAAAAAAAAAAATTCTAGAAAAAAAATTAAAAAAAAAAAAAATATTTTAAATTCCAAAAATTAAGGTGTTTAAAAACGTTTTTTAATTAAAAAAATTCAAAAACAAAGTTAAAATGTGTTTTACTAATATACCCTTATGAATTAAATAAAAAGATTTAATAATACTAAATTCTTATTGGTCAAAAAGAGTACTGTAAAGTACTGTATATAATATTGGTAATATATATATATATATATATATATATATTATATATATATATATATATATATTATATATATATATATCGAGATTTGTCTTTTATGACATCCTCAATGCATAAGTGCGATACATTAAAGTGAATAACAATAAACAAAAACAATAAGATAAAGGGAATAAAGAATTATTTTATTAATCTCTCAAAGAACGTATATTTACGATACAATATTCTGGACAATACAGTCTCCGGTCAATAATTATATATATATATATATATATAAAAAAAGATTACAATAAAATAATAAAAATAAAATACTAGACGACTAGGTCAATATGTGACGACATGAAGGACAGGAGGAGTGTGACGCAAACCATGTGTCAACACAGGTGACATGGAACACGTGTTTGCATGTTGGTAAAACCCGGATCTCGTCACCCTCTTCATATTCACTTAAACATATTGCACATTCATCAGACCCACTCTCACCCTCACTAACTGAGTAGGTCTGTTTGGGTAGTCTGTTCAGTATCTCCCTCTTGAGACCCCTCCTGTTTGCTGGTGCTGGTGCTGGTGCTGCTGCATGCCGGATCCATCTGCAGCAGCAAGCTACGGCTGCCAGAAAAAGCACACACAATACGGCTACTACAACGATGAGTGTTGTTGATTCGCCACTGGTGATGCCTTCAGCTTCTGGTGGTGGTGGTTGAGTGGTGGTGGTGGTGGTGGTGAGGAGGAATCGAGACATGAGGTGGTTGAGGGGTGGTGGTGGTTGCTGCTTACATACAGACACACACAAATGCAAAGCAATCAGATCCAAAGCAACCGATCTAACTGTTTATGGGTATATTCACGCGTTTTTACTATCTTGTTTTGTTAAGTTTAGCTTTTAGTAATGTATGTTGTGAACGTGGTGTTTGGATAGAGATAGGTAAACAATGAGGCTTTTTGTTTGAGGTTATTTGTCGGGTTTATGAGCTTGTTGTGTAGTGTTAAGTTTAGTTTTTAGTAATGTAGGTTGTAAATGAGATTTTTGGATAGAGATAGTGATTTACAAGGTGTAGGGGGGTGTTTGTTTAAGGTTATTTGTCGGGTTTATGAGATTGTTGATGTTTTGAAGAGCTAATAAGTTTGATTTTTTGGGCTTATGAGCTTATTAGCTTAAGTAAGCTACAAGCTTATAAAACCCAAAAACACCATAACAGTATACAAGCATATCATTAAACATATTGAACATGAACGTGGTCGTGGAACATGAGTGTGCTACTTGTCTTGAAATTCGTAGACTTATTTGCTATATTGTTATCTTATGTTGAGATTAAGTTAGTTGAAATTATTTTACCAGGGTAAGAAAACCCTTTACCCAAAAAAAAAAAAAAAAAAGCTGGTTGAAATGTGATTTTGTGGCATGTTTGGTTATTTGTTATGATTCGATATGTAAATATCTGCTATTGTAGAATTTGGATATGAATGTAGTTGTAGAATATTAGTGTGCTTAATTACTTGCTTTGTTGTGATATGCGAGTGATATGTTTCATACAGACACACAAATGCAAAGCAATCAGATCCAACCGTTTAAAAATGTTGTGGGCTAGGGTGAGTTAATTTTATCCGTTTTCGTTTTAGGGTTACGTTTTTTAGGGTTAGGGTAAGTTAATTTAATAGTTTTGGTTTATCTAATTATTTGGATCATAATTTAGAAATGGTGGCGGGTTGTGCGAATGCGAGTGTTTTTAGCCCTTAGAAGTTTTGGAATCATGATAATTTCGGACCCGTGATCGAAATAGTGAGGGGCAGGTTAAATGTCTGTTTATTGTGATTAGGAATCACCCGTTTTAGAATTTGAGTAAATTGAATATGACTATGGCATTGATATAAGACGGAGGTCTTGCTAGAAGCATTCTCTGTACCCTTGGGAAATAGTGATTGAAATAGTGAGGGGCAGGTTAAATGTCTATTTACAGGACTGTATTACTATGGAAAGTACATCCATGTGTCGATTGCTCCGAGTAAAGAAGAATATGATAGACACTTGCAGACTCTTGTTTCCTTGCAGTATATGTTCCCCTTCCGTGGTATGGTACAAAAATCAGCTGAAAAAGAAGATCGAGTACCAAATTATCAGGAGCTACTGGAAAAGCAAGTTGAGAAAGAAAACCGAGTACCAAAGTCACAGAAGCCACTGGAAAAGCAAGGTGAGTTAAAAGATCGAGTGCCAAGCTTATGGAAGCCGCTGGAAAATCAAGCTGATAAAGAAAATCAAGATCCAAACATACAGGTGCTGTTGGAAAAGCAAGTTGAAAAAGAAAATCAAGTACCAATCTTACAGAAGTCACTGAAAAAGAGTGATAAGAAAGACCGTCGAGTAAAGGAAGCAAGCTTTAATGATGGTGGTCTTGGTGACTTTGTTTTGGTAGACAACTCTGCTAGTAAGTCTGAGTGGGGCATATAGTAGTGTCATGTTGTTTTGTTCTCAGTGTATATCGGTCTCAAGTATGTTGTTCTGTTGAGTAGTCAAAGAAATACATGTAAAAATGAATAGGGGATCTTTGAATAATGTCTTGTAAATGAGCTGTAATTGATGGACAGTATAGATGCAAAAGAAAGTGAGTTTTGGTATTAAAGATCAGTACTTTCCTGTTCAAAAGTTTAAATAAACTTGTATTTCCATGAGAAAGGGATCTTTTATGAGGTCGTAACAAGAATTAATACTTGCAAATATTTTGTTACTTTAATTACTTACTATATTGGACTAATATGTTCAAGTTTGTAAGCTTACACATGCACAAAAAGTTTGACTGAGCTAATTAAGAGAGGGCCAAACGCGATATTATTTGGATTTGGGAACCTTACTGGCATTTAGTGAAATCAAAATAGTTATCAGGATCAATCAAAATTTACAGTTCATCATCCTTTAGACTTTTTAGATCTAATCACAGTTGACTTTCTGTGATCAAAAGCACTCAGTTATTTTCACAGTAATTGTTAACTGAAAAATACTCGCTTTGTAACGTTGGTTTGGATATGTATTAACCATGGTATCCCTATTAGGACAATCACCAAATAATGTAAAACATTCTGATATTCCGATTCTTTGCATGCCTGCCTTTTAGAATAGGTAACATGATCTTGGTCTGGTTTCCACAGGATGTTATTACCTTGTAAGTACATAAATGTGTCTGCGCCAAACACTTGTACAGACCCTTTTAGCTTCCCCTTCCATTGTTAGGTACCAAACTTAATGATTTAAAGGTGTCACGTACTGGAAAAACAGAACATGTCTTATGCTAGTTGCTTTAATATATATTCAAACAAACAAGTGTAAAAATGAATCCGTGATCTGTGAATACAGTCTTGTAAATGAGTTCTAATTGATGAACAAGTCTTTTACATGTGATATTGAATCTCCACATAAACAGAAAGAAAAAAAACAAAAACAGTAGTGGTAATAATAATTAGTAATAGAAACTCAAATGACACTTTTTCGAAATATAGAACATTGTACATAAAGTATACAAAGTTTATGAAAAGACTGCGATAACTGGATGCTGGTGACTAACCAAGGAGTGCGATTCCTTGGACAAGTAAAGCATCCGCAAGAATTTGATTAGCAGCTTGAGATGGATGAAAACTGTCCCAAAACACATACTGAGTTGCGTTCTTGCATGTACCTACAGATTTTGGATTGCATAATAAGACCGTTGTCTCCACTGTTCCTGTTCCACAACACCCTCTTGTAGCCTCGACAAAACCTTAACAAATATACAAACAAAACAACCATCAGAAAACTTTTGGATATAAGATTCAAACCCGTTACTTTTTTTTTTTTTTTTTTTTTTCTTTTGGTCAAAAAGTTCAAATATTTATAATAACTTCAGTCAATATGTATTACCTTGAGAAGAAGGATTTTTAACAAGGTCGTAAAGTGGTTGATAGATGTCAAAAATAACAATCTTGAGACCGGGAAGTTGCTTTCCGAGCTTAGTTGCAGCTGCATTAACCTTCTTGTTAAAAGCTTGAGCATCTGCGTTGATATTGGATACACAACCCTTTTCATGGGATCCAAACAACGTTCTAACTGCAGGCAAACACCCCAACGGTGGGAGTGATGTCACACCAATTCGCCTAGATCATTAACATCAGTCTTATTAAACCACACGTAACTAAAATCCAATGATTCAATGCTGGAGTTATGCAAAACTAATTCATGTAACCATTTCCCATCTTTATTATCATCCAACTTACTACCTTTTAAAGACAAACTCTTCAAATCAGTACAATACTTCCCGATATGCATTAATCCGTCCGTGGAAAACCCACAACATTTAATGATCTTCAAAAGCCTTAAATCTTTACCACGGGTTCTGGCCAAGAGCTCGAGATCCGAATCAAGAACAGATACAAGACGGATGTGAAGCGCTTTCAAGCACTTATATGAAACAGATATTTCTTGAATCCAATCAGTAATGTCGATAGTCATTTCCAATGACTTCGAAACTGGGAATCCTTGCAGGGTTAGAGATTCAATAGACGGGAACCCTTGATGCAAGCGAGATGGTGCAGGGGGGTATAAGTTGTATAACAAGTGGACGTGGACAGTCACGTGTTTACGTGTCATACAATCTAGCTCATACCATTTACGACAAACCAAAGAAACAGAGTTTCTGTCATCACCGTCGTGTATGTAGGGAATAACACAACCAAAAACAGTGTCGATTCACTCGTGTGGATGATTCTCCATATCTTTTGATGATTAAAGTGACGCAACAGCTGAACCAAAAAAGAAGACGACAATATCAGTAGTTGATATCAAGTAATAACCAATAACCAGTGTTTTAGTTTAGTATCGGGCTTAAAAGCTTATGTTGTTCGGCTTGAGTTTACATTATGACTTAGAATTCCAAACTTTGATATAAACCATGAAACCTAACAAACTAATTTACCTTCCACCAAACAATAAAAATAAGAAAAAATAATAACAAAAACACACACAGAAGATTTCCTAAAACATGTATGAAATAACTTAAGCTCCCATAGTGTAGTTTTGTTTAAGCTTATATGTGGGCTAGTGAGCTTATTCGACTTCGGCTTATATTTCATAAGCCCCAATTTCCGCCTTATTTTGAGACTTATTATAATAAATTATATAAGCCCACAAATCTCAAAATAAGCCGAAAAATTAAGGCTCATGAAATATAAGCCCATAAGCCACATATAAGCTTACACAAACACCCCATACTCCTATTCATTTTTTTCATAAAAGTACATGTCTCACAAACAGGCCTAAAAATGAGGATCAACCAAACAAACGAAAAAAACAATACAAAGCATAAAAGATGTACTGAAACAGCAACATATCATAAAATGTAGTACAAAACTAGCAAGAAAGATTTAGATGTAACAAAAAAGAGACTCAAACCTTAAAGTATATATATGCAAGAAACAACAAAACCCTTGTAACAGTAGTACTTTGAGAGGTTTCTGTGTGTTTAGGTGTAACAAAAAGAAAGGCAAACCTTGAAGGCAGTAGTAGTTTGAGAGGTTTCTGTGTGTTTAGGTGTTGGGTGAGGTTGATGGACTTGTAGTGTAAATTTCTTTTAGGCAAAAGAAGAAACACAATAACTATACAAATTACAGTAATAATAGAGTCGTATTAGTGTTTACCTATTCGGGTTCGCGTGTTGGCGGGTTATCATAACCTCTACCCAAACACGACCCATTTATTAATCGTGTCAAAAAACTCAACCCTAACCCAGACATGCATAACACGTGTAACCCGTTTGTGACCCGTTTAACCTGTTTAAATAAATAGGTGAAACATTTAATAAGGTTGGTGGTTGGTTGATTTAACTAGTTTAAGTGCAAAAATGATATAAGGATGTCAAATATTATAAAAATAACATACAAATAAGTAATAACTATACGATAATTTTCTGAGTTATAAGGGTCAATTTAAAGATATAATCGTAGTTCACTCATATTAAGTAAAAAAAAAATACATTCAATCCACATCTAACAAGTCTTATACACTTAAACGGGTTCACGGGTTGACCTGTCTAATACTTACTCAACCCAAACACAACCCGTTTATTAAACAGGTTAGACGGGTTGACCTGTTTTTTACCAAAACTTGTTTATCCTCAACCCAAACTTGTTTAACTTCATGTTGGGTTCGTATCGTGTCGAGAATTGGCACCCCTAATAAGCTCACCAACCAACCAATAAATAATAGCTTGTAAAAAGTTACATGCCCATCATAAATTCAGATATGACAAAGAGATGATAAAAAGGTTTTTGCTTCAGGGGTGAATCTTTTATGAGCTAATTTGATTTTCATTTATAATTCATATAAGTCACGATTCTTAAATTTATTTTGAGAATTATGGGATTATATGAGTTTATTATATCATAATTAGCTTATATAAGCCTACAAGTCTCAAAATAAGCCGGAAAATTGAGGCTTATGAAATATAAGTCGAAAAACGAATAAACGCATAAGCTACATATAAGCTTAAACAAATACCACGTAAGTCACTAGGGGCATGTGAAAGTTGAAACTAGCAAGAAATGCAATATAAAAGAAGATAAATGATGCACGTAAAAATAGTTTACAAAATATAATCCACACACTTATGTGTCATGTAAATGTTGTGGGTGGAAAGAGAAAACATTACACGATATGATTGGTCAAACTCACTTGTCATATTATTGTGTGAACAGTTTTTTGTAAACTTTTAGTGGATATAGAATTTCTCATAAAAGAAATTGAAATGGTCTTATTTAAAGCGTTTGGTAGCTAGGAGAAACTAAAACTCGAGATTTTAGGCCAATAGTAACAACGACCCCAACAAGGGCCGATTTACCCTTTAGGCCGCATCCTTTCGTAGTCCGCACGCCAACCCAGACCGAATGCGTTTCCCTTTTTTTTGCCTGGTTGGGTCGCTGAGGCGATCGAATGTGGAGGAAGAAAAAAAATAGCCGTTGGGCTATTTCTATCCGTTAGGGTGTTTGTATATATATATATTTTTCCAAATAATACACTTTATCTTTTATAAATATTACCTTCTCTTCTTCATTTTTTTCACACATTCTCTTCTACAACTATTATCTTCTACAACTATTATCTTCTTCAACTATTCTCCAACTCAAAAAATGTCTCACAAAACACCCAAAATCCGACGACGACAAACCGTTCCAACAACAACCGACCCCAATTTTCAATTAACGGGGCACTGACCACCTATTAATTTTTGACACGCTAGTTTCGCATACCAATCACAACCTCAATAACCTATTTATGTAAATAATCTGTTTTCTCCTCTATATAACCAACAACAAGTGGTTTTAATCCGTTTTCAAAGAAATCATGGACATCGGAAACCACCTCACATTCCGAATCAGCACACGGTGGTTTTTATCTGAACGACGAAGCAAATAATTCAGAGATGTAGAGGTTCAAGAGGTTCGACCAATGGGCTGGGACAAGTGTAAGAAGAAAGCGTCACCTTACCATGCTCGTTCAGAATCTTCAGCTATTGGTGCACCTAGTGTTGTTGACCAGTTGGTTGATGGATGAGTTTGGGGTTTTAGTGTAGTGAATTGTAATTTTTGTCTTAATAGGTAACAAGAATAGCGACAGTCGGCCGCGTTGCGGCCTGGCGGTTGTTTTTTGGAGTTGTATTTGGTTTTTGATGTATTCGGGTTGCTTTTGATAGTTTTATTTAGCAACTATTGGAGAAGCCACAATTACTACATGAAAGCTACTAACATATGAATAAACATATTATATGCTAATTTATGGTGCCAATCAAAAGTTGCAGACATACTGATAGAACTTATACACGCCATCACCAAATAAGTTCTCGGACCGTTTTGGACTCAGGTTGTTTAGACCTTGATCTAGGATAAACAATAAGCACAATAATAATGATCAAAATAAGATGCACAGCGGAATAACAAAAGATTCATTATTATTATCAAGGTTCTTCGTCATCATCTCTAACAACTACTAACATACACAAAACCTAGGCATCCGTTGTGGAAACTCGATGCCTAGCCACAACCTACACTTTAGACGTCTACATCTTTGACACACACACTTTTTCTACGCCTCTAATCCTCTTTATATAATAGAGGATTAGGGTTTACAAAGAATATTCTAGAATAATAAAAGATACATATAAATCTTTTCCTTTTGTGAAGTTTCATTCTTTGTCGCCATAAGTCCCTCATGTTTCACATGTTTTGTCTTTATCAACTCAACTATTAGACCCAACAATCTTCCCCTAGTTGATAATGACAAAACCAATAAGCACGAACTTCCCCTGAAGTTAATATGTCATGAAACATGCGACTTCCTCTTAATCCATGCATATCATCAAGGATCTTCAAGCTGCAATCTTCAATATATTCTTCCCCTGGTGGGTATCTGAGATTAAAAAATATCAAGTTTAGGGGAGGATTGTTGGGT
>CP139501.1:310656789-310877776 GCA_021014915.2 Artemisia tridentata subsp. tridentata | reverse complement strand
GCACAAACATAGAAATAACGTGACTAAAACATGTACGAAATGAGCATTATCATAACACAAATAAGATTTAACCCAAAAACAAAAAAACCCAACCCAGATCTATCTTCACATATCATCAAAAACAAAAACACACACAAAAACACCTCTCTCATAACTAAAAACTCTACCACCAAAAAAAAAAAAAAAAAAAAAAAAAAACACCACTGATTAAATATAATCAGTCAAAATCCAAATCCATCACATTCACCCACACAACTTCATCTTCGACAAAAGAAGGGGATCCAGATCTTGATCTAAACTATCAAGAAATCAAAACCTAGATCGAACAATGAAATCCGACACAAAAAAATAACCTAATGCCCTCATCAAACGTCTTGCGGGAGATAAGAGACGGAGGAAATAAAAATTAGGTTAAGTCGGTTTTGATAGGTTTCAAAATAATGAAATCAATTAAGTATGTGGTGTTAATGATGGTGACGAGGAAAAATGGTGGTAATTGGTGCTGTTATCAAAACCACGAATGGAGATAATTGTGGTTTCGGGTAAGCAGAGTAGATCTGAGAAGAAGAGCCGTAAGGCGATGTTGAAGCTTGGCATTGAAGGCTGTTCTTGGCGTTAGTAGAGTTACTATTAAACGAACCAAAAATATGATGTTTTACATCTCGAATCCTGATGATATGACACGAGTTGTAGTCCTAAAAGGATAAGTTTGTGTGTTAAGACTGATATGAAGGTCTGTTGGTAGGCTCATTCAGTCTTGCAAGAAGTTGAGTAACATTTTAGTGTCGCTCAAATGTTAGGTTCAACAAAAGCAACTGAAAATGTCAACTGGGTCTGATAATAATTCAGTCAGTTGATGCTGATAAACTCAGCGAGTGACAGTTGTGTCACTGAAACATTGAAGACTGAATGGGTGGGTATGTTGATTACGGGTCAGCTAATGTTTGTGAATCAGGGTATACAAATGATCGTTTGTAACTCAGGGAGTGGTCTCTGAATCAGATAGTGATAACAAGTTCATCAGTGCGTTTTGAAGTTGAGAGAAATAAGGGTGGACACTAAAGTATCAGTGAATAAACAAAACTGAGCCATGTCACTCTTGCTCACTGAAACAATACTGAAACCCAGGTCACTGAACCCCCTAGTGACTGAACCCCTAGTGACTGAACCCTTGGTCACTGAACCTCATCACTAAATCCCTGAACCCCATGACTAAAACCCAGGTCACTGAACCTCAGACCAGGTCCCTGAACCCCCCTTGGTGACTGAACCCCCAGTCCCTGAACCCTCAGTCCCTGAACCCTCTCAGTGAAACAAGTCACTGAATCCCTGAACCCTCTCAGTGAAACAAGTCACTGAACCCCTGAACCATCCGGTCCTTGAACCATCAGGTCCCTAAACCCCTGAACCCTCAGTAACCAAAAACCCACAACCTCATTCACCCAGGCTATTTGTATATTCAAATAGGGGGAGATTGTTGGGTCAAAAATTGACCCAATTACCCTGACAAGGATTTGAACATAAAATAGCCTAACTCACTAAATAAAATAGTGGGTTACTCACTGATAAAGAAATCAGTGAGTGTTGTACAAAGCTCGTTGTTGAAGAAACACTTTACTTACTGATACGGTGTCAGTGAGTAAAGTATATGAGCTACAAACAACTCCAGTATCACTGAGATTTGACAAATGTCTCAGTGACCCTGAAGACGCTATCTCTACAAGCAGACTGAAAAATATGGGCGGGAACTTCAAAAAAGAAAGTCAGACAAAGTAATCAATGTTGGTGCTTTTCCAAAAGAGGAAGATGAAGAGGGACCACTTAGTGGATGACAACTCACACTAAGTGGATGACAACTCACACCAACCCACATGTCTTTGTTTACCTATATATATGTATGCATTGTAATAGAGATACTGTGGATTCCTAAACAAACAAAAGAATACAAAATGTATTAGTTGATAGGATCATCCTCTCATTGAATCATTAAGCATAGCTTGGATCAATGAGAGTTTATTTGTCACCCAAAGGGGATGATTTACCGGAATTATCCCCTTGAAGAAGCTGAAGATGTTATCATGTAGTCAATTGTATTTTGAGTAATCTTGTAACATTCGTTCATCATTATTAATGAAATATGTTCTTTATTTACTCAAATTTCATGGACCAACATTTTTTCATGTTCTAAACCCTAAAAAAAATCGACTAACATGTAATCCTAATCAAAGATTCTATTTTTATGTGTTTCGGTAATTCAATTACATGTTAAAATGGCTCGTGATGCCACTGATAGAATTTAATAAACATGACAATCATATATTTATTCTAATAACAATCAAACACGTTGCGGAAGCGTAGGATCATATTTAACATATAAAAGATTAACCAAAAATAAAAGTAACGTACCTTTGATTCTAGCAAGAATAAGAATCAATACTTCAAATCTTCTTCAAATCTTTAACAAACGGATTAATGAGATACCCCTTACCTTTTTGTATCTCAATCCAAGATAATTAACTATAATGAGTTAATACCACGATCTTGTACACACGTACTATTAGCGATTCGATGTGAATGGTAGTTCTTGAATCACTAATAAAACATCACAACAACTAGGGTTTGATGTTCTTGATGATACATGATCGAAACAATTAAACCCTTAAGGTTTATAGTTACTGATAAAATATAACAAATAAAGGATAACATGCGTTTAAGATATTGCATGCATGTTGCATGCATGTTATAGTAATCATGCATACACAATGCATATTCTTATCTTATATTACGAACAGAATAAAGGTTTAGAGTTGCATGCATCAGACTTTAGGGATAATCAAATGTGTCGATCATCTTAAGTTTTTCCCATCTTAATGAGACCAAGGGTATTTATATATAGCATTTAACCTTGTCCAACAAATTATTGCTAGAACCTCGTTAAGTTCTAAAACTCGACACTTAACCCCCTTCTTTTTTCTTGTTCGATCAGTCGCAACTAACACCCCAAGGGTTTGGTTTTCGTACTAATAAGTCCCTCATGTATTAGTTACTTTATTTTTGATTTAATAATTAAATATAACTATTTATATATTAATTATTTAGCATCGATTCTCATACGTAAAGTGTGCAATCCCGTGGTCTCGAGTTCGATTCTAGACATACGCATATTAATATTTGTCCACAAAACTAACATGTTCAACATTACAAGCTGGCATTTCTGAAAGATTTTTCAGACCGCCAGCTGTCCCCATGAGTTTGGCAACGACAACACTCCCAACAATGGCGGATAAATTGGGAGCAATGTAGCCCATTCTGCTTTCAACGAAGTCCAAAACTTTCTTTTTCGATTCATTGAGTGTAAGAGCTCGATCACATACCTCGATTGTCTTCTGAAGGACATCCTCGGGAAGTGGTTTGCCACTTGTGGTTGATGCTGTAACAGAAATAACCATGATGATAGCAGATGGCAGCAGCCCTTCAAGATCCACGACGGTTAAGTCGACTTCATTCCCTATCTTTTTTACCACACGTGCATAATCGATTGGGTGGCGAACAAGAGACTCGAGCTCTGGAAACTTGAGACGATATTTATCACAAATGAAATTGTAGATAATCACAATTTCATTTTCGATGTCAACTAACAATGTGTTACAACATTTCATGAGTTGGTACTCGGGATCATCTTCCAAAACCATGCCTTGATTTGACATATCTGATCCTTTCTCAAGAGCATCCTCAATTTTCTTCATAATATCTGAATATCGCTGTGATTTCTGTAACTTCGAAACACTATACAGATCATCATAATTGAGGGCTTCTATATCGGCTAAGTCTCCATTAACATCTTCCTCCATGTGCTCTACATCATCATTTTCCGAGGGATCCTCAAGAGCATCCTTAACTTTCTTCATAATATCTGAATATCCCTGCATGTTTTTATATTAGGGAATATATTAGCTACAATTTTTTGTAGCCAATTGGCTACAATTTTGTGCTATAAATGTGGGTCCCTGATTCATTGATTGTGTATTTTTTATGAAGGATTGTAGCCAAGCTATCCCCTTTATATTTTATATATATATATATATATATATATATATATATAATGGTCAACAAGTCAAGAAAGTGAAAAAACTTAAATTAATGTATTGCCTAAACTACCCTTTGAAAGTGAAAATTTAATTCTATTTTAAGAATCTTAGGAATGGCTGATTCTCTCTTCCTCCAATTCGGAGTATAAATCTTGTAACGATTGGAATGTTAAGTTAATAAAGGAAATGTTAATAAAAGACTGGAAACAGCCCATGTCAAGGTTGCATGGAACCATGCGTGGAGGGAAACTAAGAAAATATACAGCCAATATGCAAAAGTCAATATGCAAAATAACTAAGGAAATCAATATGCGATTTGGTATGAAGGCAAAATTAATGGAGATCTAAAATAACATAAGCGGAAAAATTCAAATTATTGAACCCTAAACGTTGCCTATATAAACAACCCCAAAAAACCATGGAAATGCAAAATCATTTTGGGTTCCACCAAAAACAATGGAGATGCAAAATCAAAAGAATGTGGATGATGATCTTGAGGTTAGAAATGGTCTTCTTTTCTATGATCTTATTTGCTATTTTTAATCCTTATTTACACAAACTTGTTTGTTGTTTTTATATCAGCTTGTTCCCCCTCCTATCAGCTCGTTCCATTCAAAGAAAAATGAAAAGAATGTTGAAGTTTTGATGAAGCTTGTAACACAAAAGATGAAGGATATTGCTGCATGGATGGAACAACTAGAACCATTGTTTACCCAGTAACTTTTCGACTATGTTTACGTTATACGTTATCAATAAACTTATGTTCTTCTTCTTCAGTTAATGACAACGACATGGTTTCCTCATTTACCTCAACGACAAACTTAAGTTTTGGTTAAAAAAATGAAAAACTTAAACTAATAAAGTAAACTATTTTAATGCAATGGTTGTAACTTACGATATGATGCAATGGCTGTAAACTTTGTTGACTTGTTCTTAGCTAATAAAGGAAACTATTTTAATACAATGGCAGTAAACTTAAACTTACGATATGACAATAATGCAATGGCTAATTAGTTGACTTGTTCTTGAAGTAGGGTCTGACTTTTTTTCAAACTCTAATAAAGGAAACTATTGTAAACTTTAAACTAAACGAGATAATCGTTCATTCAATATGCTGAAATATACAGCCATGCAAAGTTTGTTAATAAAGGAAATGTCAATATGCAAAGTTAATGTAGTAGTACTAAACAACTTGCAACAAATCTCTTCCGGAAAATCAATATATATTTGAAATCAATATATATTTTTGTGACAGGCAAAATGGGCATAGTCGAAATTACAAACTTTTTTAATCCAAGATAAGTGCAAATCTCTTCTTTTCAACTTAGACCAAATATAAGTGCAAATCCTTTATTATGAGTGCAAATCATTTATTTGGACAAAAGATTTAAGATAAGTGCAAATCATTTATTTTCATATATATCGAAACTAATTTAGTCTGATATTGTCTATTAACTCATTCAAATACTTGTCACAAATATCTTCCACTATATATAATGTGGTACCCAAAACACGGTCAGAACCTTGTAACGATATACATATAAAAACACGCTCAATTTCTTCTCTATCTACATAAAAAAATGGAACATAACATGGTTTTGGATGTGTAGGAATCTGTTGAAACCGTTCCAATTGAATCTGAGGTTCACGTTGTACCTATTTTATTATAATCATCACATATCTTTACTACATTCTCTAATATCGTGTATCTTATTGACTTATTTTTAGATTGACAACGAAATACTCAATGCTTTTGCTCCTATGGATCTTGATTCTATATTCAAGCCTGCTGAAGCTTCCGAAGACGTTGAGGTAAACGTAATATACCATTTATTTTCCGGAAGAGATTTAACTTTTCCAAGTACATGCAATCACACCAGAAGTGGTAGTATAACGCATGAAATCATGAATAGATATGTCAACCTATGTATGGTCTAATCTACTTTCAAATCAGCATATACATGAATTTTTTAACCTGACTTTGGACCTGTTCATACACTATAAAACATGGGTTTAAGTCGCATGAAATAATGAAGTATAGATGCCAGTGTTGGGTTGAATCTAACACCACAACGTTTATAGAAACAATCCTGATAACAATCCTGATGTCATGAAAATTTGTCATTTGAAAACACTACCAATAGCAATTCATCATCAAAAGTCTCATTATCTACATATGCTCAATTGAGCATTCATTTTAAGTATATGATCTGAATAGAGTATTCGAGTCAAACTGCAACCTAACAATATACTTTGGTACCTGTCAAGCAGGAATCTACACCTCAAATGTCGTTTATCAAGAAGTTTTACGCGAAGAGTAACGTGTATTGTTAGTTTTTATCTCATAACTAATGTAATGTTTTACTTCAGTTTCATTAAATGTTTTTATATGTTGTTTGATAGATGTTAAGAATTTTTTCTAGACTTTAGTTATCGTGTAGTACAACCGTTTGCAATTACATTCTGATCGGTTCACGTTCTATTTTGAACGCTACACAAAACACTCACCACAATATCACAAATCGTTAATTATTTGCCGCTACGAATTCCGTTGCTATGCACGGGTACTCGCCTAGTATATATATATATATAGGGAAGGGTTATTTTCAGAACCAAAAAAAGGTACAGAACTGCGAGAACCAGCATCAACGAATCAGATATTTTTGAATATTTATTTTTATTATTTAATTTAAAAGGGTATAATAGTAAAATTACAAATTTTAATTTATTTTTGA
This sequence comes from Artemisia tridentata subsp. tridentata, assembly GCA_021014915.2. Taxonomy (NCBI): domain Eukaryota; kingdom Viridiplantae; phylum Streptophyta; class Magnoliopsida; order Asterales; family Asteraceae; genus Artemisia; species Artemisia tridentata. Next base: position 310,870,953 of record CP139501.1, on the reverse strand, counting down.
ATTTTTTTTAATATAAAACGTTTTTTTATTTCCTAAATTTTAGGATTTTTTTTTTTTTTTTTTTTTTTTTTTTTTTTTTTTTTTTTTGGTTTTTGGAAATACATTATGTGCACATGTGTTTTGTAAAAAAGAAGGTTAACAACTAACTATATTATGATAATTGTATTTTTCATTTATGCATAGGCGTTTTGTATAAGCACATGTATCTTTAAGTAATATAACATAAATAAAAATACAAACAACAAAACTTTAACAATAGATTTACGCAATTTCAAAATTTACAAATTGTATTACTCTAGTGATATGATATTTAGTTTTATCACAAACATCCATATGTTTACACTTGTATTCAATTTTATTACAAATATATGAAGCGTGCACATGTGCATAATCCAATGTCTTTAACAGTTGGTTCATCTTTTTGGCGTGCACATGTATTCCTCGACTGGTTCAAGAACCCATGAAATCTGCACATGTAATAAATGAATTATTTAATCATAAAAATTAACAAAACACATATGCACTATGTATTTCGGACTTGTGCACACAAAACCACATTCTTGACTTCTTTGAGAAATGAGTAAAACCTTAAAACACAAAACACAAGTGCACCCTTAAATCAGAACTAAACACATCCTTATATCATAACTAAAAACATATATGCACTTTCAATACATCCAAACTCCGAAACTGTAAAAACACATACGCACATAGGGCATCAAATTCACCAGAAACTGTAAAAACACATATGCACTCTCAAACACAACTTCAACCACAAAACACAAGTGCACACTTAAAATAGAACTTAACACAAAAAATCTTTATATCATAACTAAAAATCTTTATATTATAACTAGTAATCTTTAAAGTGGATCCATTCCCTAACACTCTTTTACAGAAAAACAAATTATATGTCATAACTTTAAAAGATGGAATAATAGGTGAGTATTAAACTTCCATTCCATGTCAGTTCTCTTTCTTTTACAGCATCCATTCGAAAGAGTAGAAGCTAAGCATTTTCCCAAGAAAACTCATCAAGTACCTTCCCTTTTGAAACTAATAAATGATGGCTTACCGTATAATCGTGTTGCTAATCATAAGTTCGGCTTTAGCCAATATTTACGCCATCCCACCACCATCCCCAATCAAGTGCACAACCGGAACTAAACACAAATTGATTATTGAAAACGTTATAGTAGATCCAAGATCCACATGTAAACATAATCGTGTACCTTTTTCATTACTGGAAGCCGCGATCGATTTGTTGAAAACATCTTGATTAGATTCGAAAACCACCAGATCTAAACATGAGCGACGACTTCAGGTATCATTCGTGATTGTATTTGTTTCGGTGGTGTCGACTTTGGTACTTGGTGGCGGTGACGGTCCTTGGCGGCGGTGACGGTCCTTGGCGACGGTGACGAGCCATCACAGGCGGATATTGGTGGCGGCGGCGGTTTATATAATGGTGGAGAGATGAAGAGTGGCTAGGTTTTTTTAGGAGAGAAGGAAATAACTTTACAGGTTGAGAGAAAACGGTTTCAACTTTCAAGCATTGTTTAAGGGAAATGGGTTTAAAATATCAGTGTTGAAATCCCCTAAATGCCCTTTCATCAATTAAATAATGTAACCTAGAGTTTAAGTTTATTACCTTTGTGCCACCAACATTTATAGCCATTGATCAAATAATAGATGGCTCAGATCGGTTCTCGCAGTTCTCGACCTTTTTTGGTTCTGAAAATAACCCTACACTATATATATATTATATATATATATATATATATATATATATATATATATATATATATATATATATATATATATATATATATATATATATATAGGAGGGTTAATGTGAGATCAAGCTTAAAATTCTAAAAGTAAGACCCAATATGGACCGTTGGATCTTTTTATTTGTATTAGATGAGATCAACATTAAATGAGTAACATTATGTTAATTAAATAAGGTCTCAAGGGTATTTTGGAGAATTTATATCTAATTGTGGTCAATCTTTTTCAAAATTTTGGCTATTATTTTATACAAGAATCTGTTCCAGATTATTTATATAATAAACTGATACGCAACCGGAAATACCAGATGCATCACCAAACAAAACTAAAAAAAAAATTGAATACAGCATCTGATGTACAACTCTATACACAACCCAAAAATTCAAAAACCATCTGGTACACTATTTATTATATTCCAATTGAAGACAAAATATAAAAAAAAAAATACAAAAGATGAACTAATACAATATACAGAATGATACATTAATTTTTACCAACTAAAAAACTGATCCGTGTATGAACATTAGAACTGATCGGAACTCAGAACTCGTACACCAAAACAATTGTTACACTAGAACTGATCCGGGTATGAACATTAGAACTCGTACACCAAAACAATTGCTATGGGTATCAACATTAGAAGTCGTACACCAAAACAATTGCTACGGGTATCAACCAAAAAAACGATATCCGGTACAAATCTGGTACATCAAAACAAATATATATGCCCATAACACGAACAAATTATCACAACTGACTACAAATCTTGTTTGCTACAAAATAGGTACAAATCTGGTACCACATGAACCATCTCACGATTCACCATACCTAATCATCTTGAGCCACTTGCCGGATTATAAAACCACCACGACCACCTGTCGGATATGGTTCATAAGACGGCGGCGGTACATATCAGAAACCCACCACGACCACCTGTCGGATATGGTTCATAAGACCGGCGATGTATCTGGTGTACCAGAGACACTGATGAACTCAAATAAGTACATTTTATCATTATCATTTATCCTATTTATTTGACTTGTTTCATTATATTATATATGAGAATTGATACGTTAATGTTTACTTTTGTAATTCTCAGGTCAAAACAAGTATTATGTGAAACTTGGCAATTTTGGACTAATTATGGAGCAAAACAAGCAAGATGTTAAGAGTCTACTGAAATGTACAAGATCAAGATCATTCTGCTCCAGATACGCCGCAACATACTTCTTACATACGGCGCATCACTATCAAGATTTCACAAGTGACAATCCAAGACAGCAAAGGACATGCGCCGCATAGAGAAAAGGAGTTACGCCGCATCTTAAGGCGGTGTACGAATATTCCTGAATATATTAATCTTGGACCCCACGCGAAGTTAAGTCAATGCGCCGCATCTGCTTATTCAATGCGCCGCATCTAACCCTCAGACAGAAACTATAAATACCCCAAGGCCAGACGAATATCGAGACATATAGATCCTACACACGAAGACAGAAGAAACCCTAGAGCCGAATTCAGACGTGTTAGCAGTACAAGACACACCCTAAAAGAAGATACAAGAGCTGTAAGAAGGTCCTGCATGTATTCAATTCATTAAGTAGTTTTGTTTTATTGTATTAGTACACTTTAATTCATCAGGATTGATGGGCTGATTCCATGTGACTACGGAAAATCATGGGCACCCCTTAAAATTACTTTCCCATTAATTAAAGTTTATATGTTGATGTCTTTGGTGACTTTTATTAGTGCATTGATAACCTCTGTGTCTAGCTGAGCATTGCTTGGGTCGCCATGCCCCTTCCTCGCCTATTTATTCTATCGTTTCTAGGATAGTGGGATAGACATAAGTAATCATTAAGGGTTTACTCGCCGATAAGATTAGAGCCAACGAGAAAGTGTTAATTATATACACTTCATATAAAACTAGCAATAAAACAAGTGACAAGCTACTTAATTATCAGGACAGGTCTTCTTATTGTCTTAAGTATCTATCTGTGTACGTGTGTGGTAATCGCTGATTCGTGCTCATTAGTTTAGTTTATTATTTAATCATAACCAAACCGTGCCAGTCTCTCAGGCTGAACCCCCTTGCGTTAGATTAGGCTGTATAGCTAACTTAAGATATTAAAATACTGATTAGAATAACTAGATAATACGTTCCACTCTTAGTGATCGACACTCTACTTACCATTATATTCATACTGACCGGGTACACTGCTCGTTAAAGTGTGTGTTTTATTGATAAGTCGGCTAAATATAAATTTAAAACTTGAATACTGCTAAAACCACAACGACATCACGCGCGCACCAAATCTTTGGAGCCGCTACCGTGGATATAAAAGAATTAGAGCAATACACGCACACATCAAGTTTTTGGCGTCGCTGCCGGGGAGTGAATTGTTATTATCTGTTAATTTGATTAGTATTTTAATTAGGTTTTTCTTTTTAATTTTTAGATTCTAACCGCTAACCCTGTTATATATTAGATAAATTGCATTCATTGTATTATTTGCATATTTTTTGTTTTTTGTGTGCTTTTATTTTCTTTAATAATTGTTTCTTTTCGTTTGTTTTTATTTTTGTTTTTTCTTTTTCTATTTTTTTTTTGCATTCTGCTATCGTTGTACTGAGCTGATACAAACGATACGGCGCATCTGTTTTCACAGATACGGCGTATTGCGTTTAATTTTTATAAATACAACGCGTTTAATAAATTTGAGTACGACGCATCTTTCCCCAAGATACGGCGTATTCTGTTTTTAATAAGAAGTTTTTCTAAACCCTAACGCCATACGACACATCTGTTTTAACAGATACGGCGTATTTTCGATCTAAATTAAAAACAGTTTTCGAATTAATAAACAGATACGACGCATCGATTTCTATCGATACGGCGCATCTTCTGAATCAAAAATCTTGTATTTTGAAACGTAACGAAAATACGGCGCATTTGCTTTTGTTAATACGACGCATTTAATTTTAATAAATATAATCGATTTTTGATAATTAAACTGATACGGCGCATTCTAAAATTATAAGCGGCGTATCTGCTTTCTGAATAAAAGTCTGATTAAATTTTAACGATTATAAGATACGGCGTATCCAACTTTTTGGATACGGCGCATCGTTTGCAGATATCAGCAACTTTTTCTTGTTTTCGAACGGAAAATATTCTAGTCTTTACACTTGGAAGTTTTTACTTTGAAATCTACCTATTTTTAATTTTCAGGAACAATGTTCGATATTTTCCCCAACTGGTTCGGAAGACCCCAAAGAAACCCTACCATGGAAGAGTTTGCACTACTAATCGCTCAAGCAAATGAAAAAGAACATCATGAAGCAAGAAACCTTATTAATGAATTCAAAGACAGTCATGAGCTGTTACTAAAGGAACAAAACAACATGATTAATGGATTGGCAATTGAAGTGCACCAATTGTCAACGGTGCTTAACAAGATTCTTTTGGTAAGACACGATCTGAAAGGAATTACAACTAGAGGTGGAAAGTCAACCTTTCAAATCGGAGAGACACCCGAGGATAACAGCACAAACAAGATTTCCCCTGAATCTATATCATCTGAGCAAGAGCAACCAAATGAGACTAATCCAGAACCTGTGATTAGAGAAGAACCTTCCGTTGAACTTAAACGATCAACACTACCTTTTCCACATAGGGTAAGGAAGGAGAAAGAAGATGCCTATCAAAGGAAGTTCCTGGAAAATCTCAAGTAGCTGCAGCTAAGCATACCATTTATGGAAGCCCCAGTGCAAATGCCAAAATATGCTAAATATCTGAAGAGCTTACTTACAAACAAGTCCAAACTTGAAGAGGCTTGCACTGTAACAATGGGGGAAAGAAGCTCAGCAGCATTGCTCAACAAACTTCCATCTAAGGAAAAAGATCCAGGGAGTTTCACTATTCCTTGTCAAATTAAAAATTTACATATTGGAAATGCTTTAGCCGACCTAGGAGCTAGTATAAGTCTTATGCCCTCTTCTATGTATGAAAAATTAGGCTTGGGTGAACCAAAACCTACTAGGATGTGCTTAGAGCTAGCTGATAGGTCCATACAATACCCATTAGGAATAGCTGAAAATATATTAATAAAAGTTGATAAATTTGAATTACCTATTGACTTTGTTATCCTCGATATGCCCGAAAATTCTAGAACTCCTATAATATTAGGACGACCATTTTTAGCCACTGCTAGGGCCATGATTGATGTTTTTAATAAAAAGATAACTCTTACCATAGGAAAAGATGAGGTTGAATTTAATATGGAACAATCTATGAGTAAAACTAATTCTGAAGACGATGAATGCTATAATATCGATGTTTCTGATGACACGATTAATCAATTTACTCAAAAATTGTTAAAAAGTAATTTTCTTGATTCTTTTCTGCTTAAAAATTTAGAAAACACAATTTCTATAAAAGATCAAGTTGATGAAAATACTATTGATAATTATTTCGCTGTTGATTCCGCTATTTGTAACGCCATACGGCGCATCGGAAATATCGATGCGGCGCATTTGTCTGATGACAGCAACGAAATAATAAAAGAACAAGTTTATTCCGCTAGTGCTAATGAAATTGATGATGTTAAACCTGTGCTTAAGGATCTCCCTTCTACCTTGGAATATGCCTATCTAAATGGGAACACTAATTCGCCCGTTATTATTGCATCTGACTTAACGCCAAAAGAAAAAGAATCCCTTTTGCAGGTACTTTATAAACGTAGAGGAGCATTAGCATGGAGCATGTCTGATATTAAGGGAATTAGCCCGTCATTCTGTACACATAAAATCCTTATGGAAGATGAATTCAAACCAACTATCCAACCCAAAAGGCGTTTGAATCCAAAAGTCCAAGACGTGGTGAAAAATGAAATTGTGAAATTACTTGACTCCGGACTTATCTACCCAATTTCCGACAGCTCGTGGGTCAGTCCTATCCACGTTGTACCAAAAAAAGGAGGAATGACGGTAGTACTCAATGACGACAATGAGCTAATCCCTTCAAGAACTGTTACTGGATGGAGAGTTTGCATCGACTATCGCAAACTCAATGATGCTACGCGAAAAGATCACTTCCCTCTTCCATTTATTGATCAAATGTTAGAAAGACTATCAGGACATGATTATTATTGTTTTTTAGATGGTTTTTCAGGTTTCTTCCAAATACCCATTGCCCCCGAGGATCAAGAGAAGACGACCTTCACCTGCCCTTATGGAACCTTCGCCTATAGGAGAATGCCGTTCGGACTATGCAACGCCCCTGCTACTTTCCAACGTTGTATGACGGCTATCTTCCATGATATGGTAGAAGACTTTATGGAAGTCTTCATGGATGACTTCTCGGTGTTCGGTAACTCATTTAGTGATTGTCTCTTTAAACTTGATAAAATGCTTGATAGGTGTGAAGAAACTAACCTTGTTCTTAATTGGGAAAAATGTCATTTTATGGTTAGAGAGGGAATTGTGTTAGGACATAAGATTTCTGGGAAAGGTATAGAAGTCGACAAAGCTAAAATTGATGTAATTGCCAAACTACCTTACCCCACTAATGTAAAAGGTGTTAGAAGTTTTTTAGGGCATGCTGGATTTTATCGTAGGTTCATAAAGGATTTTTCAATGATATCTAGGCCTATGACCCAATTATTGCTAAAAGATGCGAAGTTTAATTTTTCTGAAGATTGCAAAAAGGCAATTAATATACTTAAAGAAAAACTAACTACTGCACCTATTATAATTTCGCCAGATTGGAATATGCCTTTTGAACTAATGTGTGATGCTAGTGATTATGCTGTTGGAGCTGTACTTGGCCAAAAGATTGAAAAGAAATTTAAGCTAATTTATTATGCTAGCAAAACATTAAATAATGCCCAAGAACATTACACCACCACAGAAAAAGAACTTTTAGCAGTAGTTTTTGCATTCGATAAATTTAGGTCATATCTTATATTGTCAAAAACTATGGTTTACACTGACCATTCTGCTTTGAAGTATTTGTTCAATAAACAGGATGCCAAGCCAAGGCTTATTAGGTGGGTTTTATTGCTCCAAGGATTCGATATTGAAATTAAAGATAAAAAGGGTGTCGAGAATCTAGCTGCTGACCACTTATCTAGACTTGAAAACCCTGATATGGAGGTGCTTGATGAAAGGGAAATCGCTGATGACTTTCCTGATGAACACCTTATGATGGTAAGAATTAAGAGCAATAATAATAGACCATGGTATGCCGACTATATAAACTTTATTGTTGCAAATGAAATTCCAAAAGGGCTAACATCCGACGAGAAAAGAAGATTTCTAAATCGCGCTAGTGAGTATATTTGGGATGAACCTTATGCCTTTAAATTATGTCCTGACAATATTATACGAAGATGCGTAGATGGTGATGATATCCCGGCAATATTGGCACATTGCCATTCAGGGCCGACGGGGGGACATCACGGTGCAGTTATTACAAGAAGAAAAATCCTTGATGCAGGATTTTATTGGCCCACTATGTTGGATGATGCAAAAGATTATATAAAAGGATGCGATGCGTGTCAACGATCCGGAAATATAACATCAAGAAACGAAATGCCACAAAACTATATCCATGTATGTGAAGTTTTCGACATATGGGGATTGGACTTCATGGGACCGTTTCCTGAATCTAAAGGTAATAAGTATATTTTGGTTGCTGTTGATTACGTATCAAAATGGGTAGAAGTGAAAGCATTACCAACAAACGACAGCAAGGTAGTACTTAAATTTTTGCAAAGTTTGTTCGCTAGGTTTGGAGTTCCTAAAGCATTGATTAGTGATAGGGGAACACACTTTTGTAACCACCATCTGGGAAGAGCCTTTCAAAAATATGGAGTGTATCATAGGGTTTCCACTGCATACCATCCTCAATCCAATGGGCAAACTGAAGTAACCAATAGGGCTATAAAGCGGATTCTTGAAAAAACGACTGGATATAATCCGAAAGGGTGGTCTGATAAGTTAAATGATGCTTTATGGGCATTTCGTACAGCCTATAAGACACCAACGGGATGCACCCCATTTCGTCTTGTATACGGAAAAGCATGCCACCTACCGGTCAAAATAGAACAAAGTGCATATTGGGCTTTGACAAAATGTAACATGGATATGGAAGCTGCGACGAAGAACCGTTTCATGGAACTTAATGAACTCTACGAACTAAGAGATGAGGCCTACAGAAACACTAAGATTTACAAAGAAAGAACTAAAAGATGGCATGACTCGAGGTTACATGGGGATAAAACATTTACTATTGGAGAGAAAGTGCTGCTGTTTAATTCTCGATTAAAGATGTATCCAGGTAAACTTAAATCAAGATGGACGGGTCCGTTCGTTGTCAAGAAAGTGTATCCATACGGGACTATTGAAATATGCGATAAAAATGGTTATATATTCTAGGTAAACGGGCAACGAGTAAAGAAATACTTTGATAGTAAAATTGAGGATACTGAGAACGAGGTAGTGGAGTTTGAACCCGAAGTATTGGAATAAGGAGCTGAACGTGAGTCTAACTTGAAAACTCTGGAATAAAGACAAGTACTGACCGGGAGACAACGCGGAGAAATTTTTACTTATCTGTTCTTTGTCGAGTCTGTCAGACCTGCAGAAGATACGGCGCATCTCCATCATAAGATGTGACGCATCACCTGCACTGGTCATATCTTATTTAATTTTCTACATTTTTATTTTTGACTTTAAAACTTTCTGTCAGTATTTTAATGCGGCGCATCCCTGGTTAAGGATGCGACGCATCTTCTATTCTGATTCGTACTTATTCCAGGCTCGATACGGCGTATCTTCTTCCATAAGATACGGCGTATCGACTGACCTGATGATTTTCATTTTAATTTTTTAGTTTTATTTTTACTAACTACTAATGTATTATGCAAGTTTGAACCTTCTTAACTCAGGTGTGTTAAAGTTTGAATGGTATTATAGATTCCTGCATTCTTGTGGATACATCATTTTTGAAGATTAAACGTTCTCATCCACAAGAAAGTTGATTTTTGCTCTTATATGAACAATGGAGGATCATACCGAGCAAATCTCAGGGGAGTTTTTCTGTTCTAATTCTTTTATTTTCCAGTTTTTAATCTTTGATACAAACAACGAGGACGTTGTTTAACTTAAGTGGGGGGATTGGAGAATTAGAACACTTACTTGTCCTAAACTTTTTCAAAATATGCTTAAAATGCGCTTAATATATCAAAATTTAAAATTTTAGCATGTTTTTGTTTAAAGTCTAAATTACATAGCTGCACACATAACATTATTTCCAAAAATTGTGAACTTTTTAAAAATTCACAAATCTATGAGTGTGCCGGTGACTTGTAAACTTTAGAACTTGGCTTGTATACTATTCGAGACCACCATAATAAGTATTATCTATATAATTGGAATGACTTGTCTAAATTGGTAAATTTCTAGGATTACACCCAAATAGCTTTTATATGTTATGTGATATTAACTAACTACACTGGTTAGTTAACCCCCGTATAAACCCTTTTGTTACTCTCACTTTTAGAGTAAGATACCCCTAGAAAAACACTCAGAGCCATTCCTTTTGTTTCTTACACCTTTGTTATAATGTTTCGTTACACCATTACACCTTAGCCTACCCTGTAGATTAAAATCAGTGGTTAATTGCTTTAGGCAAAGTGTGTTTCCTTACATTACCTGTGTTCGCGTGCGTAATTCATTATCTTTGGTTGAGTCAGGAAATTGCACAATGCAATTGGTATGAAAGTAAATATTGTATATCTTTGAGTTTATTTTTCGTGTGTTTACTACTTTCGCTATTACAGTTATTTCTGAAAGTATGAAGAGTATGGAAAAATTATCCAGAAATATAGTGATAGAAAAGTTGTGAAATTTTACACATATATGTTGATGTAAAAAAAAATCAAAAAATCAAAAAATAGAAAAGAAAAAGAAAAAAAAGGAAAAGTTGGAAGTTTGTTTTAACCAACTTATGTAAAGTTTTGTATTAAGCGGGAGATATCACCACTATTTGTTGTATATTATATTTATGGATTGAATGGGAGTTGGCCGTTATGGGAACGCCAACTAAGGTTATTCTTTGATTGAGATTTTGTTGAGTATAATTCGTGTCTACCTAAAGCGTGTGTTTCAAGTGTTAAAGCGTGAGTTATTCAATGATATGAGTCTTATTCAAGGGATGGTTGGGAAAGTAATTTACCACACTTAGGATTTTAATTTATCTGTTTTGTTTATTTTTCATTTTACACCAATTTGTATCCCAAATATTATCCATACCCTATATTATTCTTTATCCAAACCTTTGATTTATTGAGATTAGGGATTTGAGCAATCTTAAGTATCGTAGTCGTGGATTCGGCTATGTATTTATGATTTTGTCGCCCTTTTTGATATAATATTATTGGTAAAGATTACTTGGTCCTATCTTTAGCCCATTCGAGTTAAGGATTTGAGCAATTGCAAGTATCGTGTTCGTGGATTTGATCATGTATTTGTGATTTTGTCGCCTTTTCTGGAACGTGAGATCGATAGAGATTAAGAAGAATGATTAACCCTTAACCAACAAACCCTTTTTACCGCTTTAGACTTGTTATTCCTTGGCTTTAGTGGAGGAGATGCGTATACTTGCCAAGCTTATGATAGAATATTCGTCACGACTGGACAGTTAAACGATTAGATTTGCTTTTATCAAAATATTTTATTTTATCTCTAATTCGTTAAGTGTTTGGTTGTGCAATTATGACAAAAAACGAATACATGCTTAAATATAAAAATAAATCCTAATACCTTTTAGGATACATTTTCATAAGATTTATTCTAAGGTTTACTTGGGGACAAGTAAAGTTCAAGTGGGGGGATATTTGATGAACTCAAATAAGTACATTTTATCATTATCATTTATCCTATTTATTTGACTTGTTTCATTATATTATATATGAGAATTGATACGTTAATGTTTACTTTTGTAATTCTCAGGTCAAAACAAGTATTATGTGAAACTTGACGATTTTGGACTAATTATGGAGCAAAACAAGCAAGATGTTAAGAGTCTACTGAAATGTACAAGATCAAGATCATTCTGCTCTAGATACGCCGCAACATACTTCTTACATACGGCGCATCACTATCAAGATTTCACAAGTGACAATCCAAGACAGCAAAGGACATGCGCCGCATAGAGAAAAGGAGTTACGCCGCATCTTAAGGCGGTGTACGAATATTCCTGAATATATTAATCTTGGACCCCACGCGAAGTTAAGTCAATGCGCCGCATCTGCTTATTCAATGCGCCGCATCTAACCCTCAGACAGAAACTATAAATACCCCAAGGCCAGACGAATTTCGAGACATATAGATCCTACACACGAAGACAGAAGAAACCCTAGAGCCGAATTCAGACGTGTTAGCAGCACAAGACACACCCTAAAAGAAGATACAAGAGCTGTAAGAAGGTCCTGCATGTATTCAATTCATTAAATAGTTTTGTTTTATTGTATTAGTACACTTTAATTCATCAGGATTGATGGGCCGATTCCATGTGACTACGGAAAATCATGGGCACCCCTTAAAATTGCTTTCCCATTAATTAAAGTTTATATGTTGATGTCTTTGGTGACTTTTATTAGTGCATTGATAACCTCTGTGTCTAGCTGAGCATTGCTTGGGTCGCCATGCCCCTTCCTCGCCTATTTATTCTATCGTTTCTAGGATAGTGGGATAGACATAAGTAATCATTAAGGGTTTACTCGCCGATAAGATTAGAGCCAACGAGAAAGGTTTAATTACATACACTTCATATAAAACTAGCAATAAAACAAGTGACAAGCTACTTAATTATCAGGACAGGTCTTCTTATTGTCTCGAGTATCTATCTGTGTACGTGTGTGCTAATCGCTGATTCGTGCTCATTAGTTTAGTTTACTATTTAATCATAACCAAACCGTGCCAGTCTCTCAGGCTGAGCCCCCTTGCGTTAGATTAGGTTGTATAGCTAACTTAGGATATTAAAATACTGATTAGAATAACTAGATAATACGTTCCACTCTTAGTGATCGACACTCTACTTACCATTATATTCATACTGACCGGGTACACTGCTCGTTAAGTGTGTGTGTTATTGATAAGTCGGCTAAATATAAATTTAAAACTTGAGTAGGCATTAATACTGCTAAACCGCAACGACACATCACGCTCCATCAAGTTTTTGGCGCCGCTGCCAGGGAGTGAATTGTTATTATCTGTTAATTTGATTAGTATTTTAATTAGTTTTTTTTTAGATTCTAACCACCAACCCTGTTATGTATTAGATAAATTGCATTCATTGTATAATTTGCATATTTTATGTTTTTGTGTGTTTTTGTTTCTTTTTGTTTGTTTTTATTTTTGTTTTTCTCTTTTTTATTTTTTCTGCATTCTGCTATCGTTGTATTGTGCTGATACAAACGATACGGCGCATCTGTTTTCACAGATACGGCGTATTGCGTTTAATTTTTATAAAATACAACGCGTTTAATAAATTCGAGTACGACGCATCTTTCCCCAAGATACGGCGTATTCTGTTTTTAATAAGAAATTTTTCTAAACCCTAATGCCATACGACGCATCTGTTTTAACAGATACGGCGTATCATCTATTTAAATTAAAAATAGTTTTTCGAATTAATTAAACAAAAGCGACGCATCGATCTTTATCGATACGGCACATCTACTAAATCAAAAATCTTGTATTTTGAAACGTAACGAAAATACGGCGCATTAGCTTTTGTTAATACGACGCATTTAATTTTAATAAGTATACTCGATTTTTGATAATTTAAACCTGATACGGCGCATTCTAAATTCATAAGCGGTGTATCTGTTGTCTGAATAAAAGTCTGATTTATTTTTAACGATTATAAGATACGGCGCATCCTATTTATAGGATACGGTGCATCGTCTTCAGATATCAGTAACTTTTATTTATCCCGAACGGAGAAAATTCTAATCATCTTTCCTGTCTCTTAGAAATTTTTTACTTCGAAGCCTATTTGTTTTGTATTTCAGGAATCATGATTGATATTTTCCCAAGCTGGTTCGGAGGACCATGGATTAAACTTACAACTGATGAGATTGTATCTAAGTTCGCCCACGAATGTGATAAGGAGCATCATGAGGTCGAAACTTTCATCAATGGACTGTTGCTGAAAGAACAAAACTATATGATTAGAGAATTGACGATTGAGGTGCACCAATTGTCGAAGGTGATTAAAGGAGTTTTGTTCCAAAGGCACGACCAGAATAGAATAACTACTAGAGGCGGATTAGTGTCAAGGATGTTCCACTTAGCGGAAAGAATGTTTGGTTACTTGAATATGGAACTATGAGAGAGATTGAGATGGAAGATCTCGCTAGAGCAAAATAGGAGCTGAACGGGAGTCTAACTTGAAGACTCTGGAATAAAGACAAGTGCTGACCGGGAGACAACCCGGAAGAAATTTTTTTTCTGTTCTGTGTCGAGTCTGTCAGACCTGCAGAAGATGTGACGCATCTCCATCATAAGATGCGACGCATCACCTGCACTGGTCATATCTTATTTCATTTTCTGCATTTTTATTTTTGACTTTAAAACTTTCTGTCAGTTTATTTAATGCGGCGCATCCCTGGTTAAGGATGCGACGCATCTTTTATTTTATATCGTATGTATTCCAGGCTCGATACGGCGTATCTTTTTCCATAAGATACGGCGTATCGACTGACCTGATGATTTACAGTTTTAATTTTTAGGTTTTATTTTTTACTAACTACTAATGTATTATGCAAGTTTGAACCTTCTTAACTCAGGTGTGTTAAAGTCTAAATGGTATTATAGATTCCTGCATTTCTGTGGATACATCATCTATGAAGCTTAAACGTTCTCATCCACAAGAAAGTTGATTTTTGCTCTTATACGAATAATGGAGGATCATACCGAGCAAATCTCAGGGGAGTTTTTCTGTTCTAATTCTTTTATTTTCCAGTTTTTAACCTTTGACACAAACAACGAGGACGTTGTTTAATTTAAGTGGGGGGATTGGAGAATTAGAACACTTACTTGTCCTAAACTTTTTCAAAATATGCTTAAAATGCGCTTAATATATCAAAATTTAAAATTTTTAGCATGTTTTTGTTTAAAGTCTAAATTACATAACCGCACACATAACTCTATTCTTTCAAAAATATTAAAATTTTAGTGTGCTGGTGACTTGTAAACTTTAGAACTTGGCTTGTATACTATTCGAGACCACCATAATAATTATTATCTATATAATTGGAGTGACTTGTCTAAATTGGTAAATTTCTAGGATTACACCCAAATAGCCTTTATATGTTATGTGATATTAACTAACTACACTGGTTAGTTAACCCCCGTATAAACCCTTTGTTACTCTCACTTTTAGAGTAAGATACCCCTAGAAAAACCCTCAGAGCCATTCCTTTCGTTTCTTACACCTTTGTTATAATGTTTCGATACACCCTTATACCTTAGCCTACCCTGTAGATTAAAATCTGTGGTTAATTGCTTTAGGCAAAGTGTGTTTCCTTACATTACCTGTGTTCGCGTGCGTAATTCATTATCTTTGGTTAGGTCAGGAAATTGCACAATGCAATTGGTATGAAAGTAAATATTGTATATCTTTTAGTTTATTTTTCGTGTGTTTGCTACTTTCACTATTACAGTTATTTCTGAAAGTATGAAGATTATGAAAAATTATCCGGAAAAATAGTGATAGAAAAGTTGTGAAATTTTACACATATATGTTGATGTAAAAAAAAAAAAAAAAAAAAAAAAAAAAAAAAAAAAAAAATTCAAAAAAATAGAAAAGAAAAAGAAAAAGGAAAAGTTGGATGTTTATTTTAACCAACTTATGTAAAGTTTTGTATTAAGTAGGCGATATCACCACTATTTGTTGTTGTATATTATATTTATGGATTGAATAGGAGTTGGCCGTTATGGGAACGCCAACTAAGGTTATTCTTTGATTGAGATCTTGTTGAGTATAATTCGTGTCTACCTAAAGCGTGTGTTTCAAGTGTTAAAGCGTGAGTTATTCAATGATATGAGTCTTATTCATGGGATGGTTGGGAAAGTGATTAACCACACTTTGGATTTTAATTTATCTGTTTTGTTTATTTTTCATTTTACACCAATTTGTATCCCAAATATTATCCATACCCTATATCATTCTTCATCCAAACTTTTGATTTATTGAGATTAGGGATTTGAGCAATCTTAAGTATCGTAGTTGTGGATTCAGCTATGTATTTATGATTTTGTCGCCCTTTTTGATATAATATTATTGGTGAAGATTACTTTGTCCTATCTTTAGCCTATTCGAGTTAAGGATTTGAGCAATTGCAAGTATCGTGGTCGTGGATTTGATCATGTATTTGTGATTTTGTCGCCTTTTCTGGAATATGAGATCGATAGAGATTAAAAAGGATGATCAACCCTTAACCCTAGAGCCGAATTCAGACGACCAAGCAGCACAAGACACACCTAAACGAAGATACAAGAGCTGTAAGAAGGTCCTGCATGTATTCAATTCATTAAGTGGTTTTGTTTTATTGTATTAGTACACTTTAATTCATCAGGATTGATGGGCTTGTGTCATGTGACTACGAAAAATCATGCACTCCCCTTAATATTGCTTTCCCATTAATTAAAGTTTATATGTTGATGTCTTTGGTGACTTTTATTAGTGCATTGATAACCTCTGTGTCTAGCTGAGCATTGCTTGGGTCGCCATGCCCCTTCCTCGCCTATTTAAGAGACGCTTAATAAATAGGATAGACATAAGTAATCATTAAGGGTTTACTCGCCGATAAGATTAGAGCCAACGAGAAAGGTTTAATTACATACACTTCATATAAAACTAGCAATAAAACAAGTGACAAGCTACTTAATTATCAGGAAAGGTCTTCTTATTGTCTCGAGTATCTATCTGTGTACGTGTGTGCTAATCGCTGATTCGTGCTCATTAGTTTAGTTTACTATTTAATCATAACCAAACCGTGCCAGTCTCTCAGGCTGAACCCCCTTGTGTTAGATTAGGTTGTATAGCTAACTTAGGATATTAAAATACTGATTAGAATAACTAGATAATACGTTCCACTCTTAGTGATCGACACTCTACTTACCATTATATTCATACTGACCGGGTATGATGAAGCGAAAAGTGTACCGCTTTTAGGGGGTCATTTAAGCCCTAAATCGTATTTATTTGATCAAATATTGCCCTAAATCGTTCCTTTTGTCATTTTAGGTACTTTGGAGAAGAAATCTGGAAAAGGAAGCATTTTGGACATTTTTGGAGCATAAAAGTGAAGAAAACGACAAAGTCTCCAAAGCTGCTGGAAAAGTACACGTGACGGCGTCAAGGATTGCTCCTGATGGCGTCACGGCTTGGCAAAAGAGGTGGATATGACAAAATACACGTGACGCGCCAGAGAGTTTTACAATGGAAATCTGACGGCGTCACCCTTTAAGGTGATCAAGGTCGTCACGATTTAAGTTAAAGAGAGACGGCGTCAAGCACATTTCTGACGGCGTCAACCCTTGACGCGCCAGAGAGGATTTGTGTGGATTAAAGAGGGACGGCGTCAGGAAGACCATCCGGGAACCCTAGCCGCGGTGAGGTGACGGCGTCACCTCCTACAACGTGACGCCCTCAGACCCTAAACTCTATATATAGTTTTGCAATTTTTAGTCATTAGTGTGCAACTTTGTGAGGAGAAACCCTAAGACGAATTTTCTGCCATTTTTAAGGGTTTTATACCCTTGGATCTCCCATGTTTAATTGAAGATAAGTAATCACTTAATCATTCAATATGTCTATGTGTTGTTTGATTATATCTTGTTCTTGTCTTTTAATTAACATGCTAGGCTAGATTTATCTTGTGTTTGCTTAGATCTAATGAAACCTAACTATTGATTATTAGTTGTTGGTGTGTTATTAATTGTATTGGATGATTGTATATCGATGTTAGGCTTAAGAAAACTGGCTAACCTCCTATACGGTAACTTGCTTGAACGTCTTAAGAAACATGAACCAATGCGTACTAAGGTTTTTATGGTTGTATTTAATGCATGAGCAAATTCTAGTGATCCCATGTTAGGAGCTTCTTAGCCGGCTCGACATAGGAGTGAAGTAGGAGCTTATAGAGTTGGGGAAGTACGTACGCCACCCCACGATTGGTATTAAGGAATACACCCGTCATCCACGCAATTAATACACACTAATCAACCGGTAAAAGATAGTTAGGGAGTAAGGAAATCTAAGTAAACACATTTCTCTCCATATAAGTTCCACAACCTTTTCATTTTCAGTTATTTTATTTTATTTGCATTTGTAGTATTTGGGTTAGTTGACTAGCAACTAATTCCGCCCACTCCTTCAAACCCGAGATTTTACTTGCTTTCCATAAAATATAAAAATACAAAAAGAATCTTCCCTCACCCTTAGACCTATTAGAGTAGTTTTTCAATCCTAACGACACTATTCCCCTAGAGAACGATCAATCCCCCGGTACTTGCCACTTCACTATACTACATCGGTCAGGTACACTGTCTGGTGGGGATTGCAAGCTTCTCGAGATCCCTCGAGAGGTAAAACCTGTTGTAAGGTCGCAAAACCACGCATCAGGGTACACTGCTCGTTAAAGTGTGTATTTTATTGATAAGTCGGCTAAATATAAATTTAAAACTTGAATACTGCTAAAACCACAACGACATCACGCGCGCACCAAGTTTTTGGCGCCGCTGCCGTGGATATAAAAGAATTAGAGCAATACACGCACACATCAGACACATACCACAATGTATCCGGTGATGATTTTTCCGGTTGTGGTGCTCGCAAAACCCGATCTGAAACCTAACCAAATGAGATGTGGAGAAGGAGAGATTTGTGGGAGGAAGTGAGATGTGGGAGAGAGGAAATGAGAAGGGAGTACGGTTGTTATGAGTTTTATGATTAGGTTATTTAGTATTAGATGAACAAAATACCTATAATACCCTTTTGTCTATATATTTAATTTTCAGTTTTTTCATTAACCAAAATCCACTTGTCACTCATTGATTGGGTAATTGAATGATCTTATTTTTATAACTTTAACAATGATCTTATTTGATCTCAATTCTATATATATATATATATATATATATATATATATATATATATATATATATATATATATATATATGTGTGTGTGTGTGTGTGTGTGTGTGTGTGTGTGTGTGTATATGATGGAGCGATCCAAGTTTAAGGTATTAATGCCTACTCAAGTTTTAAATTTATATTTAGCCGATTTATCAATAACACACACACTTAACGAGCAGTATACTCGGTCAATATGAATATAATGGTAAGTAGAGTGTCGATCACTAAGAGTGGAACGTATTATCTAGTTATTCTAATCAGTATTTTAATATCCTAAGTTAGCTATACAACCTAATCTAACGCAAGGGGGTTCAGCCTGAGAGACTGGCACGGTTTGGTTATGATTAAATAGTAAACTAAACTAATGAGCACGAATCAGCGATTAGCACACACGTACACAGATAGATACTCGAGACAATAAGAAGACCTGTCCTGATAATTAAGTAGCTTGTCACTTGTTTTATTGCTAGTTTTATATGAAGCGTATGTAATTAAACCTTTCTCGTTGGCTCTAATCTTATTGGCGAGTAAACCCTTAATGATTACTTATGTCTATCCTATTTATTAAGCGTCTCTTAAATAGGCGAGGAAGGGGCATGGCGACCCAAGCAATGCTCAGCTAGACACAGAGGTTATCAATGCACTAATAAAAGTCACCAAAGACATCAACATATAAACTTTAATTAATGGGAAAGCAATATTAAGGGGAGTGCATGATTTTCCGTAGTCACATGACACAAGCCCATCAATCCTGATGAATTAAAGTGTACTAATACAATAAAACAAAACCACTTAATGAATTGAATACATGCAGGACCTTCTTACAGCTCTTGTATCTTCGTTTAGGTGTGTCTTGTGCTGCTTGGTCGTCTGAATTCGGCTCTAGGGTTATGTGGTCTTCGGTCTTCGAAAGCTTAGTGTGTTGTCTAGTGTCCCAAAATTCGTCTGGCCTTGGGGTATTTATAGTTTCTGCATGAGGGATCGATGCGGCGCATAGAATGAATAGATGCGGCGCGTTGACTTAACTTCGCGTGGGGTCCAAGATTAATATATTCAGGAATATTCGTACACCGTCTTTAGATGCGGCATATCTTGGTCTTTGTATGCGGCGCATTTACTTGGATTGTAACTTATGAAATCTTGATAGTGATACGCCGTATGTTAGAAGTATGTTGCGGCGTATCTGGAGTAGCACGAGCTTGATCTTCTGGATTTCAGTAGGCTTTTGACATCTTGCTTGTTTTGCTCCATAATTAGTCCAAAATTGCCAAGTTTCACATAATGCTTGTTTTTACCTGAGAATTACTAAAGTAAACATTAATGTATCGATTCTCATAGATAATATAATAAAACAAGTCAAATAAATAGGATAAATGATGATAATAAAATGTACTTATTTAAGTTCATCAGTTACACATGTCAATCATCCATGAGAGCATGTAACCCTATATAAAGTATGTCTCCATTTCACTGTGGCTATCACAGTAAAAACGTATATTGCCACCATTGTTAAAACCTTTAAACAGCGAACAAGAAATCAACAACTCTTAAGGTAATAGTGAGTGCGCTGCAGAATCCATTGAATTCTAACCATGGTTCTTCAATTATCCGACTTTACATCCGATATAACCGAGGACGAACTTCGTTTGTTCACCTCGGATTATTATATCCCGATCGCGTTGCACCCGGTGGTTCCGGTGGCGACTGCGTCCATAGCGAACTTCCCTGAAGGGAAAGTAGGGGTATACACACGCATCTTTGAATTCGCTAACCAACGTGTGCCCATTTCTCTATTCTTGTGCGATGTTTTAAACTACTATCGCCTCCATGTTTCCCAACTGTACTGTATAGGTGCAGCAAAAATAACAAATTTTGAAGTAAATTGTCGCTTGTTGGCGATTAACCACACAATCCACCTGTTTCGCGCATTTTATCACTCGTCGTGGTCAAACGGGTGGGTGTCCTTTTCCAAGCGCGCAGGGCGACTGCAGTGCTATACGGAAAAGTTAGACGCACTTAGGAATTGGAGGGAGAAATTCTTTTGGGTTGATGATGCATTATTTCCATGGGATTTTGAGTTCTATACCTAAGGGTCATTACCGAAGGATGAGCGCCCCATCCCCGGAGCGTATAACGCAGATGATGCGGAAACGATTAATGCCAATCGCATCCATATCAACGCTTACCCAGAAGAGTTTTTGGTGCATATGGGCATTAGTCGCAACTACTTCGGAGGTCCTGACGAGGTGCCAACCTTTTTGGATGAGAATAACCGGGGTGGGTGCTTGTCCTTTCTTCTCCTTCGCTCAGTAGTGTAAGCGATCTTCACTATTTGTAGCTTTTGTAACCCTCTTTGTGTTTGTTTGTGGTTTGTTGCGCAGAGATGGATCTATTCAGCGTGGTGCGTGATGTAGCTTTTTTATATTTGTTTTTATTTTTGTTTTTCCAAAGAAATATTCGTGAAAATATTTCCCCCGGGTCGTTCTCCCAACGAAGGTTTGACGGCGAATTTGTCGAATCGGTGTTGTGAAAATGTGAAGTGAATAAGTGATGTGAAAGATTATTTTTTAGAATTTGATTACACTATAATAAGAAATATTAAAAACAATCTACGCTATTAAAATAAATGCACTCAAAGAAAATTCAAATAAATGCAAATCCCGGGCTAATCCCGAGATTTAAAAATCTATTAGTGAAATTAAACTTAAAATAGAAATAAAAATAAAATAAAATCTAAAGGACAATGAATTTTATTAAAAACTGATTTTATAAAAAGAAATTTAAGAAAATAAAGTTTTATAAAAAACGAGGGACTAAAAATGCAAATTTTGGAAACTTCATTTAAACTAAAACTTTTAAAACAAAAGACAAGGACCAAACTGTATTTTCTGAAACTTGTTTAATACACTAAACACTTTTGAACAAAGACAAGGACCAAACTCGTTAAGAATGAAATTCAAGGACTGATTTGAAAAATTACAAAAACTAAAAACATTTTACTCTTTCAAACATACCCAGGTTCGATCCTAGGTATTTACAAATTAACTCAACTATTTTTTTTCTTTTTCTTCCTATGCAAAACAACTAACAACTAATTAAAACTAATTATTAACTAATATCAAACATCCTCAGAACAACAATTATCAACAACACTGAAACAAACACACTGATGATCAGATTGATCCATGAAATCAACAACTCAGATCACAAATTGCAGTAAGCTTCAAAACTTTTAACCAATTCAACCACTACCAATAATCATCATTCAATCCTATTTCCACAAACTAACAAACATTCAAATTGCCCATGAACTTAGCAGCCACAATTTACCACTAAAAACTTCAAACAATCTCAGCTACTGATTTACCAATTACCCTCTGAATTCCATATATCAACTTATGCAATTTATTCTAAACTAAAGCCTTTCTTAAACCACTAAAATTATACTACTCTCAACTTAAACAAAAAAAACACCTTAACCAACACAGCTAATAAGCAAGAAGCAAAAAAATGAAAATTAAACTTACAAGGTGGTCCTGCTACAAATTATCTCAGTACTAAAAAATATAAATCCAGGCATAAGCCAATATCAAACCCAAATAACCTGGTCTTCCTTCCATCAGCTTTTTCCACACCTTTGACCACAGTTGACTTGTGGTACTTTTCTGAAATTGTAACTAACAAAGCTCACATAAGCTAGTGAGCTTAAATGAGTTTGTACTTCCACTGAAATAGCTTATCTGAAAGCTATATACCCTTTTTTTTTTTTTTTTTTATTTTTTTTTTTTTTTTGTGATAATCAGATATTAACACGAAATTACTGACCAATAAACAAAATAAAAATTCGGATTCAAAGGTACTTCAAATTTAAACTTTCATTAAAATGTAAGAATTAAACATTAACTAAAAGAAAATTCGGATAACACAAATAACCTCAAATTGAAACTTCATTACAAACTTAAAAATTACAATAATCGACTCGAATAAACATAAACTGAAAAATACAATCCGAATTAAAAGACTAGAATTCTAAAACTAATTTTGACAGCATAACGTTGCTAAAGAAAAATTACATACGAAAATGGGAAGAACCCTCCTCTATTTATAGGCTTACACCGAACCTTCGGGACTTGCCACGTTGGCGATCCGTGTACACATGAGCTGCTATCCACCCTTAGATCATTACTTGTTCACCAATCCTTCAATCTTTACCGTACGATCCAACTTGATGATGTGTTCGGTCCAATCACTTGCTGCCATGTGTCATTCCTCTTGTCAGGGTCTTCTAGAAGGGCCAATGATTGACATTTATACCCTTAATTGCTGTTAAATTCGGATTGACTCGTGTGAATAGTAACTAGGGTTCATGTGTTCCTGGGTTAAAGGGGTAAAAGGGGCGGGGTGAGTGAGTGAGATAAGAGGGTGTGTTTGTTTTATTTTTATCTTTATTTGTTTCTTTTGACTGAGTGGGGTTATATTGGATTGACCGGGTAGAGGCTATGGGTCGGGTGTATGGTTGGGTTAATGGAATGGGTGGACCGGTTATAAGAGTGGGCTAGGATTTGGGTTAAAGGGTTAGTGAAGTGGGCTGTGGGTTATTTTAATTGGTGGGTTGGGTAAAGTTATGGATGGGTTGTGTTGTGTTTTAGTAGAACCGGATTTAAGATGGTGTTTTAATTTTGGTTTGGCAAATAAGGACTCATATTGTAATTTCTGAAATCTCGAGGACTGAATATGTCATTTTCCAACAGATGATCTAAGGGTGGATTCTTGACTAATTGACCAAGCATGACTTTCCCGGTTCTGGTTCTGAGCCTCTTCCGAATCTCGTGCTCGTTTTCTTGATTTTCTTGTGTCTTTTGTCAATTTTCACGATATCCATCCCTGCACATGCAAAAACACAAAAACACAATATCTTTTGGCATTTTGGTCGGGTTTTTGGTTATTTTGGTCCGGTTTTGGTCAAGAAAAGGGTATGTGTTTTAGCACATACCAAAATCCCCCAGACTAAGTATTGCAATGTCCTCATGCAATGTTATAAAAACTCCCCGATTTTCCTTTTTATTCTATTTTTGTATTTTTCTTATTATTCATGTGACGGCTTTTGTCGACAATCATTATCTAACGATAACTTTTAGGGTCTTCGAGCAGGAAACACGACTCATAAAGAAGTGACCATACGGATAAAATTCGTCGTCCCTGATTTTTCACAAGTCCCCAAACTAAGCTTAAAAACGAAATCATTGTTATTTACAAGTTAGACTGCCAACACTACTCAGAAAGCTAATTGTGGACTTCTTGTTCCCAAATTCCTATTTTCCTCTATTTATTTTATTTTTGGCGAGAAATGAATTTCTTCAACTTCTCGTTTCGATAATTTTTTAAGCCGATAAAGATACCTAGTTTAGACGCTAAGTAGTTTCCAAATCTTCCCTCAAAAACCGTTGCATACAAAAATGAGGTCCACATCAAGGTCTCTGATTTAACACGATTTTGAGGATATCCCTTTTATTTGCGACCGAAACAACTCATCTACGAGTCCAGAGACGGAAGCCTTTATTAGGATACCTCGGAGTCGAAATTTGGCATTTTTAACATTATTAAGCACATATTATTATTGATCCTTGGCCCTTTATAACAATCACAACATCGGCTGCGAACCGGCAAGATGTGATAGTCTATTATGACCTTGGAATTTTTCCTCTGCCTTTATTAGAAGTCTACAACATCGGCTGCGAACCGGCAAGATGCAGAAAACTTTTTATGGCTTTGGATTATTATTATTATTCATTATTCATTGTATATTTTGCCAAATCCCGAGTCCTACGGCTTTTATAACAATCCCAACATCGGTTGCGAGCCGGCAAGATGGAATAGTCTATTACACCGTAACACTGGCAGTACCTTGATGTGTACCCAACCTTCATAAGCAAGAATTCTCTAAGGAAGAAATAAAAACTAATTATCGCCAAAACTAAAATAGCTTTAATTATTCCTAAATTTCTATTTTTGAGTGAAACAAGCTGATGGGAACAAAAAGCCACAAGTAACTTCGATGAGCTCTAAAGAGATCCAACTACTCCACGTTTAGCAATCTAACTTATAAACCACTCTATCATTTCTCGTTCTTCGCAAATTTAAAATCTTAAATAATAAGATCTGCGAATGCTTAGCCTTATAATCAAGCCATGCATATATAAAGTCAATTACGGGATCTTGCAAACTCTTAAAAAGAATTCGCGTTTTCTAGCTCCTTGTGTAAAAGACTAGTACGAGCTTATAGATTATAAATGGTTAAGGGAACAAGCTAGGGCTCAACACGCCCGGTCAAGTCAGAATTTTATTCCTACTCTCTCCAGCGGAAAGTCACAAAAATGTCAAAATTTATTATATTTTTGCAAAAATTTTTAAAATTTTTCTCATTTTTTTTTGGATTTTTTCAATTTTTGGAGGAAAAACGGGGTTGCATGAGTAAACCGCAAAAAGTGCAAGGCAAAAATCAAATCGCAAGATTACCCCCCAGACTAAAACGAGACATTGTCCTCAATGTCTTAAAGGTAAGGGTTCTCCTACAAAAATCTAAGGCCGTTTATTAATTATGCCAAAAGATAGATGTAAAACGATAAGATTTAAGGATATCAATAAGCAGCGGATGATGAAACTCGAGTAGCGAGAAGGAAACTACGAGCACGAGAGTCTTCATCATCGGGCATTCCTGGACAAATCACAGAAAAACAACGAGGCACAAGATATGGAGGAGGATTCCCTCCTCTTTATTAAGAAAATAGAAAGAAGATAGATGGATAAGCATGGGGTGCCTCCCACGAAGCGCTTGTTTTTGTTAACCGAGTCACATGAGCTTGACTCGACCCCGAATTTATTTGTCCTTGGGGGAGCATGTGGAAGAAATAATCTCAATCGGACTTTCGTTCAAGATGTTTGGATAAACATTGAAGCACACGAAAGTTCCACTCCGATTTGAGATACCCACGGCTTTAGAAGATAAAAGTGGTGATGCCGGGGTCAAAAACTTTGTCTTCGTTTCCGGCTGGAAACGATAGTAAAGTTTCAAGCAGAGATGACTCCGGACAGAATGGGAGTTTTTGAATAGAAAGAGGTAGAGAGGAATCATTTTTCTCCAGAATTAAAAGTTCCTTAGATGAGGCAGGAAATTTTAAATTCGTATCAAGAGTCACTTTCATCAAAGGATGAATTTCACCATCATTGAGTAAGCCTGGCTTAAATACTTTGTCCTCACAAGAAAACTCAGCAGGGTACTCGATGGAGGACTCAATAAAGAAATCATCCTCGGAAGAATAAGGAGCTAAGTCATGAGAGACAATTGAAGCATCCTCGGTTATGGTTTCAATTTTAGGGCCTTTTTCAGTAGGTTTGCCATATAAAAGATTTCTCCATTCGGTTTGATCGGCCCTAAAATCGAAGAGGTCATCATCATCTTGTAAATCTTTCAGCTTAGTGCAAGAATCAGATGATGGGGCATGGTACAAAATATTTTCAACTTCTTTATAATCAGCATGAACGTCAAAGAGATCATCATCATATGATGGAAGTGGATCATCGTGAGCGAGTTCATCGGCGAACTCCTCGTGATAAGAATCATATTTAGACAGATCCTGGTTCATTAAAGATTCTAATTTTCTTAAGTCAGATTCAAAATCAAACTCATCGTCCTCATCCCCCGGTGGGATTGGATCGATGTGAGCGAGTTCATCGGTGAACTCCTCAAGAAGAGAATCAATATAAGAAGTGGTACTGCCACTACTTTGCTCTTCTGATTTTGAATCAACAATTTGAACGGATTTAGGCGGTTTTTCCTTAACATCTTCCAGGGGAAATAATGGTTCATTAAATTTCAAGATATCTTCCCCTGGATTATTATTGGTCTCAACAATTTCCGGCGAAATTGGAGCATTAACAGACAACACCTCGAACTCTTCCCTCGAGATTTCACTTCCCTCAATCGGAGGAGAAGGATGGGAAGAGTCGGAAAGAACAGAATCAATCATCTCAACACGATAAACCGTCTCCGGAGGTGGGACAAGAGGTGTGCTTTTAGAGCTAGCATTTTCCACCTCTTCCGTTGTGGTCTCCGAATCTGATTCATTATCATCAAGAATACTCTTAGTATTTGCAGCACAACACTCAAACCATTTGCTCGATCCAGGATTGATTTTCATAGCCTTGAGCTCAGCACGTTTTTCTGACATACTCTTGACCGTGAATCTTGAAAGGTTTGGATCAATTCTTTTAGGAGCATTTACGGGATCGGACTTTTGATCAACCGTAGCGACATTGCATTTGTCGGTTTGAGGTTTCGAGTTCGGATTGATTTGAAACGTGACTTTTTCATTATCAACTCGCAGAGTTATTTCTTCTCCGTATACGTCAATCAAAGCCCGCCCGGTCCTCAAAAATGATCTTCCGAGAATGAGAGGAACACGGGGGTCAGCGTCAAAATTAACAACCACAAAATCTGCAGGAAAATGGAACTTCCCCACTTTAACGAAGACATCCTCGGCTATACCTTCGGGACGGGTTACGGAACGATCCGCAAGCTCGAGAGTCATACAAGTGGGGGTAAGTTTGGGCAGAGAAAGCTTTTGCCATACTGACAACGGCATTAGGTTGATGCTAGCACCGAGATCGGCCAAGGCGGAGCATTCAACCATTCCCGGAAATTCACATGGAATAAGGAATTTTCCGGGATCTCCAAGCTTTTCCGGAAGCTTTTTGAGAATTACCGCTGAGCAGTTTTCATTCAGATGAGTTTTTGCTAACTGAATTAATTTTTCTTTGTTATTCAACAAACTTTTGAGAGTCGAAACAAACTTAGGCATCAAAAGTAAAGCATCCGCGAAGCTTATATCGAAATGTAACTCTTGAAAAATTTGGAAAAATTTTTCCATTTGATTTGAAGCTTTATCGCGGAGCTTTTGATCATTCAATCTCGAAGGATACGGAAGGTTTGCTTTGACGGGAATTTCTTTTGGCTCAACATTCTTTGGTTCAGATGGATGGATGACCGGAGGTTGGACGTCTTTGGTTCCTCCGTTGTTAGTAGGAGGTTCCATGTCCTTGGTCGCCTCGGGTTCACGGACGGCTACCTTGGGAGGTAGAGAAGAAGCGGTAGCCGGAGCCGTGGGTCCATCATATGAAACACCGCTCCGAGTCGTGATTGCCTTAGCATCGCCCCTCGGGTTAGCAATTGTGTTGCTAGGAAGAGAAGAAGTACCCGAGGTTGAGGGTTGATTCATCTGAAAAAATCCACTCATCATTTGCTTAAGGTCGTTTGTTTGTCGAGATATTGTCGTATCAATCTCCTTCCGAAAGTCAGCTCTCATATTGTTGATTTGACCTTGCATAGTTCGTATGCTAGCATCGGTTGCTTTCATATAACTCACAAAGTCGGGAGGAAGTGGAACTTGGGGAGGAGGAGGTTGATAGACTTGTTGCGGTTGAGCTTGATAATTGTTTCCTCGATTTTGGTTGTAGCTTTGATTTTGATTGTAACCTTGATTGGTTTGAGGTAAACGGTTTTGGTTGTTTTGAACGGGTGTAAAACCGGGTGGTCCCATTTGGTTGCTAACTCGGTAGTTAACTTCACCTTGAGGACGGAATCCTTGATTTTGATTGTAGTTTGCGGCTGCTGCAGTAGCATTGCAAACTTGGCTATCGGTAGCTTGACAATCATAATACGGATGGGGACCACCACATATAACACAATTTTCTTGCACCGCTTTCACTTGTGCGGGCGGAGAAGATTGTTTCTTTTGTTCTGAGAGAATGAAAGCTTGGAACATATCTGCAAGCTTGTCGATCTTAGCATCACTGCTAGAAGCTTGGGTACTCACCTTAGAAACAACCGGTTTGTTCCTTGAGGTAGGTACCTTAGATTTGTTCTCAATAATTGAAAGAATTTCTCTCGGCATTCGACTCATGATATTGCCACCGGCGGCTGCATTGAGTGAATCCTGATCTGATTGAGTTAAGGCATTGTAGAACGTATCGATTTGATGCAATTCCGAGAATCCGTGATGTGGGCATTTCCGTAAGAGATCCTTAAATCGTTCCCATGCCTCACCGAAATTCTCATCAAATCGTTGCTGGAAATTTGTGATTTCATTCCTAGCATTGGTCATTTTAGACGGTGGAAAGAAATAGTTCACGAATTTGTGGACGAGATCTTCCCAAGTACGGATTGATTGAGGAGGTTCTTTCTCGAGCCAAATTCGGGCCGCCCCCTCGATTGAAAATGGGAATAACATCAATTTGATTGTTTCGTGAGGGACATCCTTATGGTAGTGTGTTGAGGTTAATTTATTGAACCATCGGATGTGATTGTGAGGATCCTCCCGATCAAAACCATGAAATTGATTTCCCGTGACAAGTTGAATTAAACCGGTCTCGAGTTTAAAATTTGTATTTCGAATCGGGGGTATGACAATAGCATCTCCGTATCCCACGGTGGGACATTGGAGTAACTCTTGCATAGTGCGGAGATCGGGAGCTTGCCCTTGGTTGTGATTGTCAACACCCACCGGCGGGGGTTGATTGTGTTGGTTGTTGGCCATTTCCTCAACGGTTGAGAAATGAACACGGTTGTTTTGACGGATAATCCTCTCGGGATTTGAAAGTGGTGAAAGAAGAGGATTAGAAGAAGAAGAACGGGTGTGCATACACCAAAAAGGAAACAAAAATAAAAATAAAAAATCTTTTTGTATTTTTGGTTGGGAATTATTTTTGGCTTTTTTAATATATTGAAAAAAACAAAAGACTTTATTTTCTTTTTGGTAACCGTTACGTTAACCGTAACCGTTTCCTTTAAAACTACGCGCAGCGTGGCGGGAAGGCAAAGGTAGCTCCGAAGATGCTTAAAAACCCGCCTTCTTCAGCTCGTCAATTTAATGTCAAGCTTCCTTAAACCCCGTAATTAGGTTGTAGTAATAAAGTAATCCGATAACGTTCAATTTCACGATTTGTTTTGTTGTAATTTGGAATGGTTTACAACCGCCCTCCTTCAACGGAAGACGGAGGATGTTTATTAATGATGTATTTATGAAAACACTTTAGGAAAAGTGTTTTATTTATTATATTTTTGTATTTTTATTTTTTTATAAAACGATAACTTCCAAGGAAGGATCTTCAATTCACAAAAACAACGGACGAAATCGACGCACTCGTTTACGCGGGTGACCCGGGTTCGATCCCCGGCAGCGGCGCCATTTTTATTGATGTAGCTTTTTTATATTTGTTTTTATTTTTGTTTTTCCAAAGAAATATTCGTGAAAATATTTCCCCCGGGTCGTTCTCCCAACGAAGGTTTGACGGCGAATTTGTCGAATCGGTGTTGTGAAAATGTGAAGTGAATAAGTGATGTGAAAGATTATTTTTTAGAATTTGATTACACTATAATAAGAAATATTAAAAACAATCTACGCTATTAAAATAAATGCACTCAAAGAAAATTCAAATAAATGCAAATCCCGGGCTAATCCCGAGATTTAAAAATCTATTAGTGAAATTAAACTTAAAATAGAAATAAAAATAAATAAAATCTAAAGGACAATGAATTTTATTAAAAACTGATTTTATAAAAAGAAATTTAAGAAAATAAAGTTTTATAAAAAACGAGGGACTAAAAATGCAAATTTTGGAAACTTCATTTAAACTAAAACTTTTAAAACAAAAGACAAGGACCAAACTGTATTTTTCTGAAACTTGTTTAATACACTAAACACTTTTGAACAAAGACAAGGACCAAACTCGTTAAGAATGAAATTCAAGGACTGATTTGAAAAATTACAAAAACTAAAAACATTTTACTCTTTCAAACATACCCAGGTTCGATCCTAGGTATTTACAAATTAACTCAACTATTTTTTTTCTTTTTCTTCCTATGCAAAACAACTAACAACTAATTAAAACTAATTATTAACTAATATCAAACATCCTCAGAACAACAATTATCAACAACACTGAAACAAACACACTGATGATCAGATTGATCCATGAAATCAACAACTCAGATCACAAATTGCAGTAAGCTTCAAAACTTTTAACCAATTCAACCACTACCAATAATCATCATTCAATCCTATTTCCACAAACTAACAAACATTCAAATTGCCCATGAACTTAGCAGCCACAATTTACCACTAAAAACTTCAAACAATCTCAGCTACTGATTTACCAATTACCCTCTGAATTCCATATATCAACTTATGCAATTTATTCTAAACTAAAGCCTTTCTTAAACCACTAAAATTATACTACTCTCAACTTAAACAAAAAAAACACCTTAACCAACACAGCTAATAAGCAAGAAGCAAAAAAATGAAAATTAAACTTACAAGGTGGTCCTGCTACAAATTATCTCAGTACTAAAAAATATAAATCCAGGCATAAGCCAATATCAAACCCAAATAACCTGGTCTTCCTTCCATCAGCTTTTTCCACACCTTTGACCACAGTTGACTTGTGGTACTTTTCTGAAATTGTAACTAACAAAGCTCACATAAGCTAGTGAGCTTAAATGAGTTTGTACTTCCACTGAAATAGCTTATCTGAAAGCTATATACCCTTTTTTTTTTTTTTTTTTTTTTTTTTTTTTATTTTTGTGATAATCAGATATTAAAACGAAATTACTGACCAATAAACAAAATAAAAATTCGGATTCAAAGGTACTTCAAATTTAAACTTTCATTAAAATGTAAGAATTAAACATTAACTAAAAGAAAATTCGGATAACACAAATAACCTCAAATTGAAACTTCATTACAAACTTAAAAATTACAATAATCGACTCGAATAAACATAAACTGAAAAATACAATCCGAATTAAAAGACTAGAATTCTAAAACTAATTTTGACAGCATAACGTTGCTAAAGAAAAATTACATACGAAAATGGGAAGAACCCTCCTCTATTTATAGGCTTACACCGAACCTTCGGGACTTGCCACGTTGGCGATCCGTGTACACATGAGCTGCTATCCACCCTTAGATCATTACTTGTTCACCAATCCTTCAATCTTTACCGTACGATCCAACTTGATGATGTGTTCGGTCCAATCACTTGCTGCCATGTGTCATTCCTCTTGTCAGGGTCTTCTAGAAGGGCCAATGATTGACATTTATACCCTTAATTGCTGTTAAATTCGGATTGACTCGTGTGAATAGTAACTAGGGTTCATGTGTTCCTGGGTTAAAGGGGTAAAAGGGGCGGGGTGAGTGAGTGAGATAAGAGGGTGTGTTTGTTTTATTTTTATCTTTATTTGTTTCTTTTGACCGAGTGGGGTTATATTGGATTGACCGGGTAGAGGCTATGGGTCGAGTGTATGGTTGGGTTAATGGAATGAGTGGACCGGTTATAAGAGTGGGCTAGGATTTGGGTTAAAGGGTTAGTGAAGTGGGCTATGGGTTATTTTAATTGGTGGGTTGGGTAAAGTTATGGATGGGTTGTGTTGTGTTTTAGTAGAACCGGATTTAAGATGGTGTTTTAATTTTGGTTTGGCAAATAAGGACTCATATTGTAATTTCTGAAATCTCGAGGACTGAATATGTCATTTTCCAACAGATGATCTAAGGGTGGATTCTTGACTAATTGACCAAGCATGACTTTCCCGGTTCTGGTTCTGAGCCTCTTCCGAATCTCGTGCTCGTTTTCTTGATTTTCTTGTGTCTTTTGTCAATTTTCACGATATCCATCCCTGCATATGCAAAAACACAATATCTTTTGGCATTTGGTCGGGTTTTTGGTTATTTTGGTCCGGTTTTGGTCAAGAAAAGGGTATGTGTTTTAGCACATACCAGTGCGCTTGACGATACCCAAACAGGTGATCGTAGGAGTACGCCCTTTAAGAGAAGGTGAGGAGCCATTTTTGGAGGCTACCGCGGGGCGCACTATGGAGATCGTACAGTAGGAACCAGAGGATGTCCCCCCAGTTGTTTTAGAGGCGATTCCTATTCGCAGTTTTCCAACTCCTGGGGTACAAGTCCCTGTGGTAGAGCCATCGCACACAGACTCGTCAGAGAGTGTGGGGATTGCTATGGCTGAAAGTGGGCCCGAGGGGGCTAGCCAAGGGGTAAAGCGCAAGAAAACTTCTGGTGATGATGGCGCGGGTACATCTAAAAGAAGGTGCCATGTTATCTCTGGCGGGCAATCATCATCAGAAGATGATGCGTCGCCAACTGAAACTCCTCCCCCCAAGTAAGTAATGAGACTTGTATCTTTAGATCTTCAGTTCTTTATTCCGCTTTGATACTATAGAGTAACTTTGTTATTTGCGTGCAGTGTTGAAGCTGCTGATGATGACGTTGCGCGTGTTGGGAATTCGCCACCCAAGGCGAGTCCCTCACATACTGATGATCTTGCGCAGAAGAGCCAAGAGACTGAGCCGAAGGCATTTGAGGATGTGCCAACGGACCATCTGATAGAGGAGCTAGGTTTGGCTGCTGCGCACCAGGCCTCCTTAGTTGCACAGCTACAATCAAGGTATGCTGGTGAAGGTAGCCGTTGTGTGCAGAAAGATGAGGAGATTGTGCTTCTGAAGGCGCAGTTGGCTGATGCTCAGGCTGAGATAAAGGCAACAGATGCGTATGCCCAGAAGCTTGCTGAAGAGAAGATGTCATTACTTGCCCAAGTGAGCCTAGAGCGTGTTGGGTTAACAGATTACAAGGCCACTTGTCTTTGGGTCTTGAAGTACATGGAGCTTAACAAGAACGCTTACTTCTCTAGATTGGATGAATTTCGTAAGGCTGTGGAGGGGGCGCTGGAGAAGCAGGAAGTTAAGCTGCGCAATCTCAGTATTGAGTATGATGAAGAGCTGTACCCACACCTAGTATCTTCAATTGCTGAGCGCAGGTGGCTTATCAGCCATGGTTTGCGCCTTGCTGCTTTGAGTACTCTGGAGTCTAAAGAGGTGAGGGAGGCATTTGGGGATGTTGTTGAGCGTGCGTTGTCACGTGGCAAGGCGCAGGCTATAGAGGAGCTTTCCGAGAGCAAGTTATTGACAGTGCCTGCCGCACAAGTACCAGGTTATAATGCTGATGCCTTTGATGAGCTTGTCGCTGCTATGGAGAAGATGAAGCTGTTAGATCTTCCTCACATTGCTCAACTGGAGCGCGATCAAGATTACCCCATAGGTGTTATTATGGAGGGGTTAACCTTGGCTAGGTACGCAACAGAGGACGCAGAAGCACAACCTGATTACTTTCTTAAGCCAGATGTGTCGCAGCTGCAGGTACCTATCTTTGCTCGTCCTCGCAACATCTTAAATCCTTTTGCCCTCGAGAAGGAAATCCC
The DNA here is from genome assembly GCA_021014915.2 of Artemisia tridentata subsp. tridentata. Taxonomy (NCBI): domain Eukaryota; kingdom Viridiplantae; phylum Streptophyta; class Magnoliopsida; order Asterales; family Asteraceae; genus Artemisia; species Artemisia tridentata. Next base: position 310,836,623 of record CP139501.1, on the reverse strand, counting down.
GCTGAAGGAATCCTTAGAGGCCCATGCCATGAGGCTTGCGAAGAAGCAGGGTGTGAAGGGGAAGGCCATCCTTTGTGGTATTGGTGCTACACATATTCCAAGATCTGATGGAGTACCTGTTAGTGTACCGACAGTGTCGCCCAAGGATTATGATCTCCTGAAGAAGCTTGAGGAAGCTGGGAGTGCTGCGTACCATGTTAGCAGTTCAGAGCTTAGACGCTCCCACAGCCTTTAGATTGTTTTGACTTGGTGATGTTTTGTAATAGGTTAACATTTTGTTGCACATGTGCATGTTAAATCTATACTTTGTATGAACTCGTAGTCCATAATAAAATGATATTTTGAAAGTGCGATTGTACGCATATTGTATGTGATTGTGGTTATGATGTTTGTACTTAGTTATCTGTCTTTGCGTACAAGACGACTATGTTATGTCTAAGAATCAAACCGTTATATAAACGCACTTAAAAAAGATTACAGGAATCTATAATCACTTATAACATAATCGTGTATGAAATTCATGACTTAATGTCAAGCACGAATATATATGAAATTCACAAGTGTATGGGCTGACATGCAGCGTACTGCGAATACCATATCAAGGGGTTAAGAGTCTTAACTCCTAATTTGTTAAACGCGCACAGTGTGCATTGTTGTGTATCCGTCGTGGGATGCACAATGAACTTACTCCAACGTCTTGAGAGTAAGGTGTTTAACAAGGATGCGTGATCCGATGTTGATGGGTTTGCAACCCTCTTACTCAACGAGTTATATAGTAGGTTTACTCATCCTTTACCATCGTGGGTTTTAATAAGTGCATGCACGCCATGTAGGCAAAAGGTAATATAACAACAATATTGAGACATAAATAATATGTAAACAACAAAGTAAAGTGTGTCACGGAGTTAGCTAGAAACCACGACATTTAATTAATACTTGCAAGTTTTTGGAAAAGGAAAGACATTTGCCTAGATGAAACAAAAATGTAAATACACGGATATTTATTGAGCACTTACTAAAGTGCGGAAGTGTCCGTGGGCGGGGTCGTAACCTTTCCTAGAGATAGCATCTCTTGAGATTGCAAATATTCCATGTGCGTTATAGCTCACGGCCATCCATGTCACGCAGCTTGTACGCGCCTTTTCCTAGTGCTTCAACGACCTCATAGGGTCCCTCCCACTTTGGTCCAAGTTTACCTGTATCTTCTGCGTGGCTCGTGTCATTAGCGCGATATACAAAGTCGCCTGGTCTGAATGAGGTGCTTCGAACTTTAGCATCGTAGTATCCCTTCATTTTTGACTTGGCTTTTGCCTCACGTATAGCTGCGCGTTCACGCCTTTCTTCCAATAGGTCCAAGTCTATACGCCGTTCGTCGTCATTGGTTGCGACATTAACTTCCGCGGTATGAATAGTTGGCATCCCAATTTCAGCTGGTATGACAGCTTCTGTCCTATAGACAAGAGAAAAGGGAGTGTCTCCATTGCTAACTTTGATTGTTGTGCGGTGCGCCCATAAGACATGCGACAATTCATCCACCCATCTTCCTTTGTGTTTTTCCAGGCGCGCTTTAATTCCTTCGCCCAAACTACGATTTACGCGCTCAACCAAACCATTGGTTTGTGGGTGTTTAACCGACGCGAAGTGTTGTGTAATATTTAGTTCTGCGCACCAGTCTTTGAATGGGTTATCGCGGAATTGTTTTCCGTTGTCCGAAATGATTTCCCCAGGTAATCCAAAGCGGCATACAATATTTTCCCAAACGAATCGTTTTACTTGATTACCTGTGATTGTCGCCACTGCTTTTGCCTCAATCCACTTAGTGAAGTAGTCTATAGCCACAATAAGAAATTTCAGTCCCCCTGCTGCAACAGGGAAGGGACCCGCAATGTCGATACCCCACTTATGGAATGGCCATGGCGAAGTGATAGGCATTAGCTCTTGTTGTGGTTGACGCGGGATGGGTCTATGAACTTGGCAGTCGCTACATTTCTTTATCACATCACGCGCATCACGATGCATAGTGGGCCAGTAGTATCCTGACCGCAAGGCTCGTGCCACGACGGACCATGGTCCTGAATGCATACTGCATGAACCGGCATGGATCTCTCGGAGTACGTAATCTGCCTGAAGAGGTCCAACGCACCGAAGCCATGGTTGTAGAAATGAGCGCCGATATAGGATACCATCTCGAAGTTCGAACCTCTGCGCTGTGCGCCGTATCCGTCGAGCGTCCTTCTGCTCATGGGGCAATATGCCTTTGCTTATAAATTCGATAATAGGGGTCATCCACGTAGGATTCTGCTCCTCTATTACCGTGGATATCTCCATCTCCGAGATGGATTTATTTTTTAGGATCTCCACCAACACTTGTTTTGACAGGTGCGCAAAGCTTGTAGATGCGATCTTGCTTAGCGCATCCGCTTTTTTGTTTTCACCTCTAGGAACTTGTTTAATGGTAAACCTGTCAAAACCTTGGATAAGTGACTTGGTCTTGTCGAGGTATTGAACCATGTTATCCTCTCACTAGTACAAAAATGAGATATAGTCACACATGTTGTTTTTCGAACGGTCACACAATAACTTATTTGTGTGACTAAATGTACCAGAATAAAATAAACAGCCACACTTGATCCGACTTGTGTGACCATTTCGTCTTTCCAACCGAGGCTACAGTCACACATTTGAAAATTTTCGTGACTAGAGGTATCTTGTAAATTTTTTTTTTGATTATTTAGTCACATATAATTTGAGACGTGTGACGGATACAAATAAGTTTAAAACATTAGTCACACTATATATGTACGTATGTGACAAATATATGTCACACAATTGAACAGTGTGACCAAAATCCATATATGGTCACATGAAATAATTGTGTATGTGGCTAAATCATATACTCAAGATTGTCACACATTATTTAAAAGTGGCTAAATCATATAATCAAGTTTGTCACACATTATTTATAAGTGACTAAATCATGTACATAAACCCCACTTAGTTTTCTCAAAATAAAATTTCCCTCTTCTCATATTTTCACAAGCCCCGCCCAAATTTTTCACCAAAATCAAATTGCCCTCCTTCCCAAATTCCCAAATATTTCGTTAACTATCCCACATATAACTTTTCACATAGATCTAATCTTCTTCTTCTACCACACTCGCACCACACTCTGCACCACTCGCACCACCACCACAACCACCACACCCTTATATCACACCAACATGATCTCGATTCGATCCTACGTTATCTTGCAAAGCGGGATTTTCATAATTTTCTATTTATTATTCATTTCAACTCCCCCAAATCAGTTTTTCCCCAAATATGATGAGTTAATTTCAGTTCTGTTCGCTTCATCTGCTCGAAACTAAGCTCCAGTTTTTATCTGTTAATTTCATTTGCTTCAAATCGGTAGTTAAATAAATCGAATTGTTGCAGCTAGGGTTTCAGTTTCAAATCAGTTGCGGAGCTATTCGGTAGTTACATCGGTCCAATTGCAGCAGCTAGGGTTTCAGTTTCAAATCACACCAAAGGTATAAACTGCGTTTATTTAAGTATATGTGAATAATGTGTGAAATATGCACCTAGAAATTGATTGTTTGAATCGAGCTTGCTGTATCAACAAATCGATTGGTAATAGTTTGGTTGTGGTAATATAAGTTGTTTAAGCGATAATATGCTTGAGGAGTTATTGATGAACGCGAAATTTTGGAGTGTGTTCGTTCAATGTGACTGTTTTTGGAGTGTGTTTTTGGATCAACTTATTTTACTTGTTTTTGGAATGGTTTTTCTTTATCGGTAGAAGCCTCGAAGGTATTGATTCGTTTTACTTATGTGTTTTCGGATTGTAGTTTGCTCATAGGAAATGCATTCAAAAATGGTGCAATAAGAAAGGTGACATTACATGTGAAATCTGCAATCAGGTTTGAACTTTTTTCACCATCATTCGTATGATTTGTTGACCTAAGTAACTTTGTTGAAATAGTACTCACATATATGTCCCGATCTGTAGGTTTATTCACCGGATTATACTCTTCCACCAACAAGAATCAACCCTGATGTTATGACTATTGATATCAGGTAAAGTTTTTAAACAAAGATTTTTGCATTCTGCATAGTAGGTTTGCTTCCATTCTAATTCATATCTGTGTTTTCTTCAGGCGCATTGCATGTGTGGCCCCCCACAAATGAATCTACGGGATATCTCACTTTCTGGCTTTTGCTTCTGGTGAGCAGCGGTTTCTTGAACTGGATTATGAAGAGTTAGATGTTGCAAGCAATAGTAGCATTGCTTACCTCCGCTATATGGCGCTCATTGTAAGTGAAACAACAACGACCAACCTGTCAAAAAAAATCAAGATCGTATAAACTTGCTTGTAATCGTTAGTGACTATACGTCAGAACTATTGTGTACTTAATGTGCATTAATGATAAATGCTGGTACGCCAAGCTTTGCTAGTCACGAGAGACTAGGGATGGTGCACATTCATCAAAGATCTTTAAAGTAAGTTCAGGCTCTTTAATATTCATATCTAGGATCGTTGACTTATACTCTGCAATCACTGACTTTTTTTGTGTTGAACTATTAATTGCAGTTCCAGGTTTCTGTTCTTCAGCTGGCTGGTTTTCTTCCTCCATGCTACGTGGTTAGCCGTTCATGGTTGATGATTCTTAGGCATAGAAGAAGGCAGGTGAGTGTCACTATATACATTAGTATAATTGTCATTTGCAACTGGTTAGGGGTGTGTACTGTTTTCTAACAAGAATTGCCTGTTGGGAAAAAACTGAAAGATCTTTCTAAAAGTCACTTATCTGTTTGTGCCTAACATGTTATAGCATGTGATTTCCTGTATCACTAGAGGTGCAAATTTTGACCGTTTCTATCAAAGTGGGTTATATTTGAGTTTTGTTTTATCTCTAAAGCTAGAAGATTTTACTAAAAAGATAACAGTATGGGTAGAGCATGTTAAAATTCATTTATTATGTACTTACATCATGCAAAGCAGAGTAGCAATTTAAATGTTTGGAGAAACTGCTAATCTGCTCATTTCAGAGTAAATATGAAGGCACCAATTTGCTTATTTTCTGAACAAATAAGTATTCCAGACACCCCCTTGCACTGAAAGTAACATGTCTCTTGTTTTGACTTAAAAGTATGATTCCTGAAACAATTATTTTGGCATAAGGTAGGTTATTTTGTATTACACTAGAGATGAAGTTGTGATGATGGTATGACTAAAAAGACAAGATTTGATAGATTTTCTGCTTTTCTCAATTTAGATTATAATCTGGTACTGACTTGTATATGTTTTCACCATGATGTTTACAGGAAAAGGAAATGGTGAATACAATTCAATTCAATATCTCGTACCCAACTGTGTATGTTTTTATCAAGCGATTTCTCAAAGTTGCAGTCTCACAAAGAGGTATGGCCTTTCATGTGATTTTATTTCTATCAGTTCTTTGACTATTCTACAGGACTCTGAGTGCTCAAAACGGCATCAAAACGTCACTGCCATTACCTGAGACCAAGACTTCAAAGAAGAATGCCAAGAAACAACTTCAGTTACTTTCATGAATCAGTGAAAAGATAAAAAGGTTGGACGAAGAACATGAAGCCCTTGAAACTGCTAGTGTATTAGTTACAACTGTTAGTACTGCTAGTGTATTAGTTACAACTGTTAGTTATAAGTTAGTATTGTTGGTTCATATAGTTAGTACTGCTTATATGATATGTGTTAGTGGTTCAGTTATATACATTCCAATTTTATTGTATTTGAACTTGTTTTGATATATATTTGAATTTGTTTTGATATATATATTGATTTCTTAAATGTGACTAAAAGATGTATATAGTCACATTTATTAGCACTTTTGGCCACTTTATGCTTAATTGTATGTGACTAAATACCCAAAACAAACATGCTTTGTGTGACTAAATATTACAAAAGGCCACACAAACTAAAAGTTCATGTGACCATTGGATGATCAATAGTCACACAAAATACACATTTCTTCACTTTAAACAGCATATGGTCACACTTATTAACACTTTTGACCACTTTTTGCTTAATTGTATGTGACTAAATATCCAAAACAAACATGCTTTGTGTGACTGCATATTACAAAAGGCCACACAAACTAAAAATTCATGTGGCCATTGGATGATCAATAGTCACACAAAATACACATTTCTTCACTTTAAACAACATATGGTCACACTTATTAACACTTTTGGCCACTGTTTTTTAAATTGTATTTGACAAACTCGAAAAAACAACACACGTTGTGTGACTAAATCATCACAAACGTCACATTTATTATATATTAATGTGGCCATAGGATGAGAAATAGTCACACATACTGATAAATCCAACAAAACTTGTGCCTAATTGGTCACACATATTCGGGTTTTGGTCACTCTTTTTCAATGAAAACGGTCACAAACTAAACAATGTGACCATATAGCACCTACGGTGGCGCGACTTTTTGTCACACACGCCCAAAAAAACGTGTGTGACTATATACATATAGTCACACATTTTTGGTGTGACCTTAGGCCAAATCTGTACTAGTGTCTTTAGCCACATATTCGCCCGACACATGGTTGGCTACTAATCGGGAATCCACATTTGCTTCTAGATTGCGTACACCCATTCGAGTTGCAATGCGTAATCCAGCAATTAGGGCTTCATACTCTGCCTCGTTATTCGTAGCTGTGAATTCAAAGCGCAGTGCGTAAGTGAATTCCATTCCTTCTGGATTGGTGAGGATAAGGCCTGCGCCCGACCCATCCACGCATGAAGATCCATCCGTGAACAGGACCCATGGTTCTTGTAGTTCTACCTCACTCCGTGGAGGTGCAGCATCGGTGTCTGGTTTTTTGATGATGAAGTCTGCTAGTATTTGCCCCTTAACCGCAGTGCGTGGTCTATAAGAGATGTTATACTCGCCTAGCAATACACTCCACTTTTGTAATCGCCCAGATGCGTCGGGTTTGGAGATAACTTGCTTGATTGGTTGGTCTGTGATCACCGCTATTGGGTGTGCTTGAAAGTACCTGCGCAATCTTTTGGCGGCGAATACTAATGCCAAGACCAACTTTTCCATTGGGCTATAGTTAATCTCTGTCTTCTTGAGCGCTTTACTTACAAAATATACCGTTGTTTGTACGGAATTCCTATCTGTCAGTAGCACCGCGCTGACTGCTCCATGAGTCGCAGACAAGTACACAATTAACTCCTCCCCTGGTCGGGGTGCGACTAGCTTGGGAAGCGCTGCTATATGTTGCTTAAGCTGTGTAAAAGCTTCTTCCGCTTCTGTAGTCCAACGAAAGTCTCCCTTTTTTGTACACTTCTTGAGTGTTTTAAAGAGGGGGAGTGACTTATCTGCTGATTTGGACAGGAATCTGTTCAACCCGGCTAGTTTTCCATTCAGAGACTGGACTTCTTTCAACGTGCGTGGTGAAGGGAGTTGGATGACAGCCTCTGTTTTTTCTGGGCATGGTTTAATGCCATCAGGTTCTATCAAGTATCCAAGGAACATGCCTTTTGTAGCGCCAAAAGTGCATTTCTTAGGATTTAACTTCATGTTGATCTTTCGTAGTGTTCTAAATGTTTCTTCAATGTCGCGGACCAATTCGCCTTCGGTATGGCTTTTTATGACAAGGTCGTCAACATAGACCTCTAGGTTGCGGCCCACTTGCTTTTCAAATGCATTATCTACCAATCGCTGGTAGGTGGCGCCCGCATTCTTTAGGCCAAAAGGCATCTTTGTATAACAGTAGACACCTTGGCTTGTGTGGAAGGCTGTTTTTTCCTCGTCTTCTTTAGCCATTTGGATTTGGTGGTACCCTTTGTATGCGTCTAAAAAACATTTAAAGGGGTATCCGCATAAAGATTCTACCTTCCAGTCTATCTCTGGTAGTGGGTAGCAGTCTTGTGGGCATGCTTTGTTGAGATCAGTGAAATCCACGCACATCCGCCAACTACCATCACTCTTCTTGACCATCACTGGATTGGAGAGCCAGTCATGGTAATAGACCTCTCGCATGATACCTGCGTCAACAAGTTTGTGTACTTCCTCTAGAATGGCTTTTGCGCGCTCTGGAGCCTAGCCGCGCTTTTTCTGCCGTACTGGGGAGTATCCTTGTCGGATTTTCAACTTGTGTTCTGCAATCGAGCTTGGCACACCAGTCATGTGCTTTGGTTCCCATGCGAAGATATCCAGATTCTTTTGCAAGAGTGCGCACACGGCAGCTCTGCCTTTATCAGACAGCGATCCCCCGATCGATACTTCTTGCTCCGGGTAATCAGGATGAATTGCGACCTTCAGGTTTGATACTTTAGCTGCGCTCTGTTCTGGGGTGTGTGTCGTCTCACATGTAATCGTGTTACACTCTCTAGGTGGCACGGCGTTATTGTAGATGGTGACAATGCCGCCTTCTACCGGGAATTTGAGCATCCCATGTGCTGTGGACGGTACTGCGCGTATTGCCGAAATTCCTGGTCTTCCGATAATGCCATTGTATGGCGAAGGAGATCTGATCACCATAAAATTCATCCAGGTTGTCGTGGAGTGTTCCTTATTACCAACAACAACTAGTAGTCATAGTTGCCCCATGGGCCATATCTTTTCTCCCGTGAAGCCAGTCAACGACGTCGTGGCCGGGCTTAACTGTCTTTGTATCTCAGGTCGCAATCTTTTGAAACAATGCTCATACATTATGTCTGCTGATGCCCCTCCATCAACATACATGCGGTGGATATCGTGACCCTCCGCATTTATCTCGATGGTGAGTGATTCCGCCACTGCGTTGTCCGCAGCCAAGGTGGGGAAAGAGATTTCGCTTCCATGAGAAAATTTCTGGCTGACCTTTTGCCTAGTCTTTCGTTGCCATGATTGTATCATGTAGATTGTGTCAGCCTTGTCCTTAGGTGCTTCTTTCGTGCTCCCGGTCTTCTGTTTGTCTTTCCCATCCTTGATGTTCTTAACTAGATGGTCCAATCTGCCTTCTTTTACTAGCTTATCAATTAGTTGGCGCAATTGGACACACTCATTGGTGGTGTGGCCCTTCTGTCCATGATACTCGCAGTATCCGTTCCCTATGCGCCGATCTTCTGGGGTGCGCATCGGTGGGGGTCTCGGAAAGTTCGCGCCTTCCGTCGCAAATATCTCCCTTGGAGTCTTCGTTAGTGGGGTATACTTGTCATTCTCTCGTCCGCCCCCCTGACTGCGGTAGCTTTTGTTACGATTGCTACTCTGGTCATTGGATTGTCTCCTGGGCTGTTCTTGTGACCTATAGTTTGAGTAGCCTTTCTTACTATCCGCAGCGGCAGCTTCTCCTTGGATGAAGGACTTCGTGCGCTTCATAAGTTCGTCAAAGGTTTGGGGAACCCTATCATTTAACTTTTTGATAAGTTCTAGGTTATTGATTCCATTCATAAACCCTGAGATCTTTAGTATTTCGGGGCATGCCTTGACATGTATGCATTCGTCTTTATAGCGCTCCACATAAGCGCTTGTGGATTCCCCTTGGCGCTGTTTTACCCTAGCGAGTTCGACAGGGTTCTTGGCGCACTTCTTCCTCTGAGTAAAGTTCAAACGAAACGCCTTCCGCAACTCTTCAAACCCATCGATGCTTCTACGTGGAAGCTTACTGAACCAGTTTCGCGCATTCCCTACTACTGTAGAATTAAACATGTGGCACCACACAGGTTGTGGCCAATTTTCGATGGTAGCTGCTGATTCGAAAATTTTTAGGTGGTCGTCAGGATCACCTGTCCCATCATAAGTTTTAACATTAGCGGGCATGCGCCTTCTCTTATCTTCTAAAAAATCACTGATGCGCCGAGTGAATGCGTCAACCTTTTGGCGGCGCCAGGGACGAGACATATCTTCGTCCTCCTGGTCGCGGTATCTTCTCATGGACTTCCAGTGTCCTGTTTCTTCGTCCTCGTTGTCCGAGGAGTCACTTGAGGATGAGCTTACTCTTTTGCGGCGCTTGCGTCGACTATCCTCGGAATCCGAGCTTGAAGGGCTTTCGCTTGGGGAGCACCGTCGCCCAAGTCTATCGTAAATCCTGCGACTGTCAAGCCTAGTGTGGACATTGGTGCGCCGTCCATCGTCTTCATGCTCCTCCAGATACTGTAAGTCGGCTGCTTCATCATCCACAACTTTTCTTCCGATCCTAGTAAACACTGGGTGTCGGCGGCTATCCTTCTCGCGCCTTTCCTTTCGGTAACGCGGTGGGGATGCTTCATGCTCATGGTCGAAGTTGAGCCGGGCTTGCAGACTCTGGCTTGACCTCTTTTTCGCTTCCTCTCGCATAAGCGCAGCCAAGGTTTCATAGTTTTGAGATACGAAATCTCTTGGCGCTAGTTTAGGCGTGACTCCTTCTAGCGCGAGGATGTCTGTTTCCAAATCAGGACCCTTGTTTCGGATAGGCGCATTTGGCGGCTCAGTGAGGTCTAATTCTGGCATGGTGAAAGGAGTGCGCTGTAGATCTTCCGCGCTAGTGGTTGTTGTAGTAGCATGGGTAGTCCTTGTGAGCGGTCCTACTGTAGTAAAGGCCAGATCTGAGCATGATCCTAGGTTTTTGGGCGCACTGGTTGTTCCAGAGGCCTGCTTAGGGGCTGAATCAGTTTGCTGCTTCTGCCCCTGTAGGTCACCATGCGTTTTCTTCGCCTGCGGAGTCCGCTGATTTAGGTTTCCGTGCTTTGTCATTCTAGTTCTTCGTAGAGTTCTTAGTGTCTGGTCCCACGGATGGCGCCACTTGTTGATACAAAAGTTGGGCGTTCCTTGTTTGGATTCCTGTTCCCGTATCAATTGGATCTTAATGCTTGAGACATGCGCACTAAGAGAACAAAAAACACCGTTAGGCTTATCGTGAGATTGTCTCCCACGATTATCCTCCGGCGTGAGAGTAAGTAATCGGTTTTAGGGTTTTAGTGAAGAGTTAGGGTTATGATATGATACCTTTAATGAGAGCCGAGATGCCCTTTATATACACACGAAATCCTTGTTGGTTTCGTGTTCCTTACTCTTCGGCGTATCCCGCCTTATTTGGTCCATTGATCCTTATCCCGTAAATAAGAGATCATATATCAAGGCCAATAGTAGATTTCGGATTTGGGCCGTTGTAAGCCCAAATCTTTATCGTGATAGCGCACGCGTGATTGGCTTGAGTATTGGTCGGGTTCGTGACCCGAATGCGGACTATACGTCATCAATGTTGATTTAAAAGATATCTCTGTCTACCGATTCTCCAATACCGGCATGTTTTAGGTACTTACAAATGGGTTGTTAGATCCACAACATGGGTCAAATGTGTAAAACTATCGGTAAGTGGTAACTGCCTATTATTCTTATTTTAGTTTTATTGCAATTTGAAAACAGTTTGTGTGAAACTTTTAAGAATTTGGTGTTTCATTTTTGCCAACTTTAACTTTACTTGATTGGCCATTTGTAGAGAAAATACAACCATGATGAACTCATTTTTTGGTTAAATATATAGATGTAACTAATCCCGTTAGGATTGCTGAATCGGTTTCTAAGAGTTAGATTAGTTCACAATATGGTCGTAGAGTGAACTTAAGAAGGGCAAGACGCTACATGTTGGTGAGGAATTTGGAGAAGGTAGGCGCGAGGTAATGCCTTTCATGGTGAAGAATTTGGAAGTGTTCATATTTAGTATGTACACCTTTTATGTTATGTAACGATCAACTTTTCATTAAGAACTAAAATAAAATGGAATGTTTTATCCCATCTTTCTGGGCATGTTTTATGAAGTTCGATATGGATGTGAGTAGCCTTTGGCACATGATTTTTGTGCTGTGTGATTAAGGGGCTGACCTGATAGCTTTCAACTTTAGAAATACTCATGAAATTTACACCAACTGATCAATAATTTATGAGCATGTTAGATAGCTTATTCCCTTTCCAGATAGGCTATATTAATACTCCGTATAGTTCATAACATGTTTCGTTTTTATAAAATACTTGGCCTTTGCTATACTGTAAAAAATATGCTCTGCACTTATAGTTATTTATAACATAAATGGTCAATGCAACAATTACTCTTTGGTACTCTAATGCAGTATAAGAGTAAATGAAGAAAATGATTTCATTACAGTAAAAAAAAGGGCTAGTGAGTAGGGCTGAGCATCGGGCCGAATCCCGACCCGACTCATCCCGAAACCGAGTTCGGGGAAAAACCCAAACCGAATACCGAACCGAATTGCTCGGTTTAGTCGGGTTCGGTATCGACCAAATTGCTCGGTTTAGTCGGGTTCGGTCGGTTTTGGTCGATATTGGTTTGTTTTTTCGGTTTTTGTCCCGACCCGACCCGTCCCGAAAACCGAATTTCTGAAAAATCAAAACCAAATACCGACCCGAGTATGGTCGGTTCGATTGGATTCGGAACGATTGGATTCGGTCGGTTTTTCGGGGTTTTCGGGATTCGGTCGGTTTTGCTCACCCTTACTAGTGAGTATAAGGGTACTTTACAATGCAATAACACAAAATGACTCATAAAAAATGCGATAAAATTCCTCTATATATAAGTATAGTTAAGATAGAACACAGTAAGAAAATCAGTGTGATACACGAGTCTGTAACTGGTACATCAGTAACTCAGAGGCCCCTGAGCCGTCGCCCACGCTGCCCATAGCCAGGGCCGGGCCTGCTGAGAGCACCATCCGCTTGTACCTTGTGGAAACACTTCATAAATTCAGAACGGATGAATTCCAAATCTCTTTTAAGCTTTTTATTCTCTTGAGTTAGTGCGTCATTCTCTTGAGTTAATGCGTCAATTTGTGAGACAAGCCTGATAGATAGGCATAGGAACTTCGCCCCTATGGAGCCCGTGATTTGTGGTTTTTGTCTTGCATTGATAGACTGTCTCCAAGAGAGGATTGGAGACCCTGATAAGTGGTCACGGAGAGAAATTTCATCTTGCGGAACATGAAGAATATGACTGTTGTCATTCTTATTTGCAGCAGCAACTAACGCCTCAAGACTTTCCTTCTTACAGCTTTCTACCGTTATGTTGTTATTATGTAACGAACCACGGCACAATGGAACTGGAAGCCCACTGATCTTAGGTCCATTCATGTCACCGAAGTTGACAACATCAACAGCTACACCCTTCTCTTTTAACTTCATCCCAAATTCTCGCAAAGAATCCTTAAGGCCACATACAGATTCAGGACCTCCAACAAATAAAACAATCCTTTTCTTATCCAGCATTTTTTTTTGTCTTTTTTATAGATTGGCAGGGACACCTCAACCCTGTGTACCTCCAACAAATAAAACAATCCTTTTCTTATCCAGCATTATGTTTTCAAGAACATGATCAGCAGTTTTGAGTGCATCTAGTATGCGCATATTACTATCCCTGTCTACTCTCGTACCATAAATCCTAGACATGATCCTCGGAAGATCTCGAGTAGGTTCAAAAAATTTATGAGCGAAGCCGCCCATTGCCAGTATGCCCACACAATTATCTGGATGAAAATCGATCTTTTCTTTACAATAAAGCTCAAGAGCTTCAGCTTGAGCCAAGAACTGATTTGATTCGTGGTGGAGCATCCATGCAGAAGTGTCCATCAGGATCATTGTAGCCTCGGCTGCCATTGGAATATCGATCGAAGTTTAAGGTTTAGGGTTTTGTATTCTTTTTTTCTTCTTTGAACGATAAACGTTTTTGTTGTTGGTATGACTTATTGTTGAATGTGCGTTTTGATATCGATAGTCTATCTATATATAGATCCTTAACCGACTTTATTCTATATTACACATAAGCCCATGTAAAATAACCATGTTGTGAAAAATATTAACCGACTCTTAAATTATGCACCAAAGTTTAACTTTCATAAAAAGCTTTTAACTTTTACACTCAACTATTTACTATTAATAAAAAATTATAATTATTATCTTAACTAATTATAACACTTGTGCACACATAAACGTAAATGTAACATAAATTTTTAATTTTTAGTTACACTACTACGAAAACAGCCTTTTAGCGGGTTAAAGTGCTTTTTAGACGTGTGTCTTTTTATAGAAGGTCTTTATAAAAAGGTCTAAAAGCCTTTTTTTGCAATAGTGTTAGTATTAAATATTACGAGTTTAAGATTTGTTTAGAGTAATTGCATATGATCATCATATTCTACATAACTAGCTTTTAACCTCGCGCATACATTGCGTTCTTAAATGAGAACCTTTTATAAAGTTGTGTAAATAATTTTATAGTTATATAAATATAATTCCCATACACGTGTGTTTTTTTACATAATTTATCATTATGAATTAATATCAATTAATATTTGTATAGAATTTTGTTAGACCGATGATTCGACTTTGATTAACTGAATTGGTGTTGAGTTTGATGTTATTTAAATTTGACTATTGATATAATGTTTTAGATATTATTCGTGTTTAATAACGCATAATGACCCTTGGGTCATGCCTTCGTATGTTTATTTTTATCTCACGCGTGGGGTCATGCCTTTGTTTTGATATTCATATTCCCGTGAATAATAATTTTAGCCTTATTTCATTTTTAAACCCATGTATGCGTGAGTTAAACTTATATAAAAGAATCACATGAATCGTTATTGGACGTGGATTAAAAAAAAAAAAAAAAAAAAAAAAAAAAAAAAAAAAAAAAAGAACTTTTTCAAAAGATCATTATTTAATCTTATAAAAATGAATGACATGAGTCATTTGTATATGTACATTTTTGTTTATTTCATTTACATGTCAGAGTATCCTGTGTCAGAGTCGTTATTGGACGTGGATTAAAAAAAAAAAAAAAAACTTTTTCAGAACATCCTTATTTAATCTTATAAAAAGGAATAACATTAGTCATTCGTATATTTACATTTTTGTTTATTTCATTTACATGTCACAGTATCTCGTGCTTTTATTTTGATATTTATAAGTTCGTGCATATACATTAATTTAATATAGAGTAAATTACACCGTTCGTCCCTGTGGTTTGGGCCAAATCTCTAATTGAGTCCATATCTTTATTTTCTTGCCTAATTGATCCTTATAATTAAACTATGTAACACCGTTGATCCTTATCTCCCAATTCACTTATCATCTCCGTTAGCTCCTAGTCCTTAAGTGGCAACGTTAGTCCATTAACTGAACGATCGTTTGCAACGTTAGTCCTTTATACTAACGGCCGTTTCTAATTAACTCAAAATTTCGTTTTCTTAACGTTTTTATACGTTTTCATCTATTTTTATTTGTTTTCGTCCGTTTTTAAATGTTTTCGCTCGTTTTCTTACGTTTTAGTCCGTTTTTATACGTTTTCATCTGTTTTTATTCGTTTTCATCTGTTTTTATACGTTTTCGTCTGTTTTTATTCGTTTTCGTCCGTTTTTATATGTTTTCATCAATTTTTCTTACGTTTCATACGTTTTTATTCGTTTTCGTCTGTTTTTCTTCAATTTTTATCCGTTTTTATACATTTTGTTACGTTTTTATACATTCTCTTCCGTTTTCATAAGTTTTTATACGTCTTCGTCCATTTTTTTACGTTTTCATTCATTTTTATACGTTTTCATCCGTTTTTATCTGTTTTCGTCCATTTTTATACGTTTTCATCTTTTTTTATACGTACTCTTCTGTTTTCATACGTTTTTATCTGGTTTCGTCCATTTTTTTACGTTTTCGTCCGTTTTTATACGTTTTCATCCGTTTATATACGTTTTCGTCCGTTTTTGTTCGTAAGAAAACGTATAAAAACGCATAGAACGTTAGAAAATATATAAAAATTGACGAAAATGTAAAAAAATAGACGAAAACGGATAACAGGGTATGAAAATGGAAGAGAATGTATAAAAACGGACGTAAACGTAAAAAATGGACGAAAACGGGAAAAAATGTTTGAAAACGGAAGATGTAGCAACTCGTACATTTTAGACTATAATTTGACTATTTATTTTGACTTATTATTATTTATTTTTAAGTAATATTACTTTTATAAGTAAATACGTAAATTCAATCGTGTACGCTTAACTAGTAACCAACACTAGACTATGATTAGTCTAGGTGTTCTATACACTTTATTTTCTCTAACAGTCATATTTTATATGAACTATTGCTATTTTGTCATTTTTACGTAAACTTTGTACTTTTTACGTATTACGCGTATGGAACCTACGTTTCTAGGTTTTAACTATATTTACGCACTCCGTTAAACTTATCACTCATCTAATATACTAATATAGAGTATATTGATAAGTTTTAACATTTTTATAAGTATTACATTTTTACGTTACCCGGTTTTAAGTTTCATGACTTAAGAGCTTAACGTTAGTAATTACCGGGATCAAACTATACCCTCTAATCGCTAATACTATCTATACTATACAAGATAAACACAAAATATATACAAATCTCTACTTTTAATCACCATGTGCCACGCTTACTTACACTACACATACACTTGTTTCATGTTTAGATGAAGTATATCTTTTATTGTATGATTCATCAAACAATATCTATTGATTTACTACATACATGCAAAGATAGACAAGACCTTCCATATCTCTTGTGTTTCACCCTCTCTTGCCGTACATAAGCAAACACCCATCACCATCCATCTTACGGAGGTGAAACGACTAATCCTTCCTTACTCGCTAGACAATTGATGTCTACTAAACGTCTTAACCCAGTAAAAGTTCTTTACATATATTAGAACTGATTTATTATATCGCTCCGAAAATCTTGAAAACTTCCTTCTAAGCCTATTTATCTAACCTCTTGGACATAACTTCTTCCCGTCACCTTTATTGATTTTCCTCAAAACGACTCATTTACTTTGACAATACCTTTGACCTTCCCCACTGATCTCATCAACCTATACAGCAAATATCGATTAGATCGTTCTTGAGCAACCCTCAAACTTTAACTAAATTTTCAAAAATGTTAAGCTATTTAACAACTCTTAACTTAATTTCATGACAGTTCTTGTTTGATGAATTGTGAAATTAAGTTAAAGTTGCTACTTAGCTTAATATTTTAAATGATTTTGCTCTAGAATGGACAATGCTTACTCCGTTTAAATCTAGTCACTCAATTTTTACAATTGAACTGTCTATCTCGTCACACTCAGCAGGACGTGTACGGATGAAGTTATCATAATTACAACCTTTAATGGTATATCCCTTACCACACAAGCTTTAACCACAACACCAAAATCCTAGTTCGACTCCTGATCCTTTCGTTAAGACTTTGACCTCCTTTGGATTCTTCGTTCAAACATTACTACACTGCTTTAAGAGCAGCCGAAGTAATCTTTCATGTGAACACCAACAATGTACTGTATACATTCTTTCTGAACAATCCTTTTACTTCAGTACCATTTGATTATGGTGCAGAATTTATTTTTGTTCTCTATCAAGTTCATGACATTAGTTAATGTGAGACCTAATTTCATAAGCCATTGTTGCATTTCTAGCATTCTTGTTAATCTAAGACATTACTATTTTTTTTATTTGATTGGTTTAAGCAATTCCAAAATCGAGTCAATCTTTCAAAAGACCTCATTCAAAGATGTAAATTCTTTCTTTCTAACAACTTGTTTTCTAGCTTGATTTAGTGACAGTTCTTGTTTGATGAGTTGCGAAAATCAAACTAGAATCAAGTTGTTACTCAACCTATTCAACTTAATCTCATGACAATTCTTGTTTGAAGAGTTGTGGGATTAAGTTAGAATCAACTAGCTAAAGGTCTTTTGAGGGCTATGCTCGAGAATGGGAAAGTTTGCCCCATCAAATCTAACCATGAGAACGTACATTTGTAGAACGAACGAATTGAATTCAGAGACTGAATTCCTTTAACGGGTGGAGACTGTAGCAACTCGTAAATTTTAGACTATAATTTGACTATTTATTTTGACTTATTATTATTTTAATTTTAAGTAATATTACTTTTATAAGTAATTACGTAAATTCAATCGCGTACGCTTAATTAGTAACCAACACTAGACTATGATTAGTCTAGGTGTTCTATACACTTTATTTTCTCTAATAGTCATATTTTATATGAACTATTGCTATTTTGTCATTTTTACGTAAACTTTGTACCTTTTACGTATTACGCGTATTGAACCTACGTTTCTAATAGTTGGTAAGTACACGAGTTTTATATAACACAAAAGCCTTTTAAATAATGTCCTCATGGCAATCATCATATAAATCTACGATGTTACACAAGAGAACGTATAAAAATGGACGAAAACGTATAAAATGGATGAAAACGTATAAAAACGAATGAAAACGTATAAAAACGAAAGAGAAACATAAAAACGGATGAAAACGTATAAAAACGGACGAAAAACGTAAAAAAATGGATAAAAATGTATGAAAACGGAAGAGAACATATAAAAACGGATAAAACGGATGCAAATGTAAGAAAATGTATAAAACGGATAAAAACATATGAAAACGTAAGAAAAATGAACGAAAACGTATAAAAACTGATGATAACGTATAAAAACAGACAAAAACGTAAAAAAAAAGACAAAAACGGATAAAACGTATGAAAACGTATAAAAACATAAGAAAAATAGACGAAAACGTATAAAATAGATGATAATGTATAAAAATAGACAAAAACGTAAAAAAACAGGCGAAACGGATAAAAACGTATGAAAACGGAAGAGAACATATAAAAAAGGACGAAAACAAATAAAAACAGATGAAAACGAATAAAAACGGACGAAAACGTTAAGAAAACCAAATTTTGAGTTAATTAGAAACGACCGTTAGAATAAAGGACTAACGTTGCAAACGATCGCTTGGTTAATGGACTAACGTTGCCACTTGAGGACTAGGAGCTAACGGAGATGATAATTGAATTGGGAGATAAGGATCAACGGTGTTACATAGTTTGATTATAAGGATCAATTAGGCAAGAAAAAAAAGATACAGACTCAATTAGAGATTTAGCCCAAACCACAGGGACGAACGGTGTAATTTACTCTTTAATATACTGTGATAATAATATATATAAATAATAACAAGATATATGTTTTAACCACTCAGGTATGGCCTAGTGGCGAAAGGGTTTGTGAGTTGTGACTAACAACATTATTGATCATCAGATAATAAACTATGCAAGTTTGCATATAACTAAACAGCCCATAATCTTCTTAACATAAATTTGGGGTTGGATATGTCAGCCTTTTCTTTATGTTTTTTTTGGTTTTATAGAAATGACAATATGACATTTTGGTCATCAAATACCTCTTCTCTAGTTTCCAGTTGCTACCGATAAACTATAAAAGGAGTGTTTAGTTAACCTAATGAAAACGATGCAAACAAAAGTTGAAAGATATTTCAAAACGGCAATGCATTTCAAAATCTGCAGACCCACAGATCCTGCAGGATCCTGCAAGGATATGTAGATCCATGCAAGTCTGTGAACACTTCTTCTTGCCTATTTAAATAAGCCATTTTGCTACCTTTCAACTCACCCATTGCAAACATATCTCAAACATTACTAAAAGCTTTCATTCATAATAGTATTTGATAATTATCGTGTTTTAATTCATTCAAAGTGATCCATTAATAGCAAGAGAAGAATACAAGTAAAATTAGAGTCTTTTGTGTTGTTGTAGTTTGTATTTTGCAACCTCGTTGTATTCTCATATTCCACTATTATACTCCAAAGCCATATTTACCATGATACATCAAATTACAGTTAGGTTAGTACTTAAGCCTCAAAACACCTTAATAAAAAGGTTGGTTCTACCCAGTTAGGACTCGATATTTAGCTTAGTATCGGTAAAATTGTAAGCGATGTTGTACGATTTTCTCGGCCAAGAAGGGAGCTTGTTCAATTAGTGAAGTAACTTTCTAGTAGGAAACTCGGAGAGTGGAGTATGGCGAAGAGAAGTTTCGTGACTAAACCACTACAAATCCCCGTGTTTGGTTTGATACTCCTTTACTTATCGTATTGCATTTATTCATACATATGGTTATTCTTTGTTCATAATAAGTTTACAACTAAGATTTTTAAAGAGCAAACTATTCAACCCTTTTATAGTTTTTCACAAACCCGTTTGCACCCCCATCACGCGTGAATAAGCAAAAAGTTAATAAGGGGTGGAGCGTGATAATGGCACTAGATTAAGATTGGATGTAATAAGGAGACCCAGGGGCGGAGCCAGGATTTACCATTAGGGGGTGTCGACTTTCTTGTAAAATAGCAACAATATTGTATGCAAATAGAATTACCATGCGTGTGTCATGGCTGTGATTGTGATTGTGGTGTTATGAACAACATCATCTTTTTACCTATAAAACCGATTAGATTTTTCTTTCCATGATTTAACTTAGAAGCTAAGTAAGAGTAAGAACTCTTGTATACTAGTAACTAGTAACACATAAATTTGTCAATGTGCCAAAAGTTAAAAATACCAATATTCTACAATAATTCATACAAAACATTCAATATTATCAATTACCGGTAAAAGTTCAAGCTAGTTCACGTTTAAAAATATTTTGTAAGCTAGATTTCATACCATAAACTCTTAAATAAAGTTATATGATGTTGTACTAGACTATTAGTTTAATATTTAGAATATTAAACTTTGAAAACCACACATAAACAAGAACATAGAGTTATTAAGTAATGAGGCTTGACAAGTTAATTATATATGTTGAAGACCAAAAGAACTAGGAACAAAATAAGTAACATTTAAGCTTGAAAATATATTTCTAATAATATAGTCAAGGGGCATCAAAGAAGTCATGTTTCAGTTTCAATGGGTTTTTCTTTATTTATGATCAAGTAAAGAGGAGTCCCATTATATGAAATACTATAGGATTTAGCCCTCTTAAATATTGAAGTCGTTGGACAGGTTGGGAGAGGCCCAACACCTACATGTCCAATATTTAAGATGTATTATACATCCAATATTTTTATTTTAAGATGTATTATACATCCAATATTTGAGCAAATGGTGTAGTCACCCTAAGCTAAGGCAAAAAATGTTGGAATTTTAATATCATGTCACACATAATTAAACACATAAAGCATCAAAGTAATAGTGGAAGCGAGTAGGATCAAATAACATGTAAATTAATTAACCAATAATAAAAGTATGCGTACCTTAAGATTCTAGCTAAACAAGAATCTAATCCAAACAACAATAGTGATGAACCCTAATTAGGGTTTATAAGGATTACACGAATTGTCCCTTACCGATTTGCAATTCAATCCAAGAATCAAACAATAGTGTGTTTGATTCACGTTCTTGTACACACGTACTAATACCAAGTAAATGTTGATGCAAGTAAAGAACACAAAATGTTTTAGGTTTTGAAAACCAAAAAGTCAAAACCCTTAGGGGGGGGGGGGTTTCGGCCGATCGAATCACAAAGAAAACAAAACACAAAGTTAGGGTTTAGTATTGTGTACAAGAGATACAAAAACTAATAACCCTTGATGTGTTTATATAGTGTAGATTTCTTGGAGCTCAAGTTGGATTTGGGTTGGGTTTCCCCTCCCCAAACCGATCGGCCAACACCCTCTAAGGGTATTCCGGAATCTTCTTGACTTACCAAATATTTACACATATTTCTTTCCTTTTATCGGTTAACGGTCGTTAGTCATTATCCGTTAAATACTAACGGTCGTTATGTGTTTTGTGTATATAATAATTCAATATAACTTTTTATAAATAATTATTATTCATTTACTCTTCTTACGTAAAGTGTGCAATCTCGTGATCTCGAGTTCGATCCTAACACACAACTATTATTTTATGTCTACAAAACTAACAGCTCCCACTTAGACATATGTTAATAGTGTGATCACATCGGTTAACGTCTTGCAACACGCCGATGCCTCTAGTATAACTCGAGTAGATCTCCTGGAAAAAACCTTTAATGATTCATCATTATTATTATCCTTTTGTTACTAATACTACATTAAATAAAGATATGGATTAAAGTCATTCTTTATTCAAATATTCTGTTTCTCGTTATTTGTGATTGAGCAAGATTATCAAATCTTTTGAACATATTCAGGGGAGATCTTAGGCGTGGCCACGAAAACATCTTGTCAACCCTACAAGGGGCCCAGCAGTATTAAACTCCAAAATAAATTTGAATGAACAAATTCTATCTTGAATACAAGCATAACCTATGAATTTTGCAACAATTCCGAAAATAATCCTTATGACTACCAGTTACGTATAGCGTTAAATTGTTCCACAGAATGCACTACATTCATAACAGTTATCTGGTATCTCAAGTCTGAAGATAACTATTCATGATTTACTTAATAACAACATCCATAAAGTAACATCATGTAGTTTGGGATAAGTCATATATTCAATTCATTGAATATCATGTGAATTTGGCATGTCAACGCATCAATATACTTTCAAGTATATTATACCAAAACTCACATTTGTCTTAATTTAATAATATTCCCATATCATTAACTAACAACGGACGATTTAGAATAACTGATTTATTCACGGATTAAACATGCAAATATAGGACAACAATATTAAATAATGAACATAAACATAACCAATACTTTATTTCATTAAAAATAATAAATGTTTACAATATCCTTTATCCAAATACTAAACACAGTCATGCATGAAACTACTAGCTAATCTAAGTCCAATGCCATTGGCAAGTTCAGTAAGCTTTTCTTTAGCTAAAGCCTTAGTGAATGGATCAGCTAAGTTATCATCTGTATGAACTTTCAAGAGATTAATTTCTCCTATGCTGACTTGTTGTCGAACATAGTGATACTTCCGTAGAAAATGTTTGGTGCCCTTCATGACTCCAGGTTCATTGGCAAATATGATTGCAGCAGAATTGTCGCAATACATATTAATAGGCAATTCAATTGAAGGCATAACACCAAGTCCTAAAATGAATATCCTAATCCAAACAGCCTCCATTGCAGCTTCTAAAGCAGCTATGTATTCGGCCTCTGTCGCAGACATCGCAATTGTACTCTACTTCTTGCTCCTCCAGTCTACTGCTCCTCCATTGATAACAAAGACATAACTAGTCTGAGACTTCGCATCATCTTTGTCACATTGCCAGGACGCATAACAGTAACCTGTAACATCAAGTTCTGTAGCTGGATTTCCGCCATACACAAGAAACATATATTTCGCATGCCTAAGATACTTAAGAATATGTTTAACAGCAATCCAATGTTTTTCACCTGGATTCTGTTGAAATTGACTGGTGATATTCTGAGCGAACGCCACATCTGGCCTTGTGCATCTCACCGCATACATAATAGATCCTACAGCCGAAGCATAAGGAACTTTGCTCATGCGTGCCACCTCTGCAGGTGTTGAAGCACATAACTCACTGCTCAAGCCATGTTTCACTTCCATTGGCAAATATCCTTTCTTGGAATTTTGCATATTGAATCTCTTCAATATTTTGTCAATGTAAGCACTTTGACTTAATCCAATTAACCGGCTTGATCTATCTCTATAGATCTTGATTCCCATAATATATGCAGCTTCCCCTAAATCCTTCATAGAAAAGCACTTTCCAATATATGCCTTAACCTTTTGCAAACTTGGAATGTCTTTTCTAATGATCAATATGTCATCAACATATAGGATAAGGAAAATTACATTACTCCTACTAGCTTTGTGATATACACATGGCTCATCAGGATTCTGAGTAAATCCAAACCTTTTGATTTCTTCATCAAATCTTTTATTCCATTGCCTTGATGCTTGGTTCAATCCATAAATGGATCTTTGAAGTTTGAATACACGGTTTGGAAACTTTGGATTCACAAACCCCTCAGGCTGCGCCATATAGATGTCTTCATCTAGGCGACCATTTAAGAAGGCGGTTTTGACATCCATTTGCCAAATCTCATAGTCATAGTATGCTGCTATAGCTATGAGAAACCTAATAGACCTAATGTCAGCTACAGGAGAAAAGGTCTCCTCGTAGTCAACACCATATGTTTGAGTAAAGCCTTTAGCTACCAAACGAGCCTTATAGGGGTGTACCTTGCCATCCATGTCAGTTTTCTTCTTGAAGAGCCACTTAATTCCAACTACCTTGGCATTGGGAGGAAGGTCTACTTCAATCCAGACATTGTTATCTTTCATGGATTGCATTTCTCCATTCATAGCAACTACCCATTTATCCTTTTCAGGACTCTCAATGGCAGCCCTATAATTATTAGGTTCATCAAGATCCCCTAATATAATTTCCTCAACTTCTATGTTAAGACATAGACGTTCAGGAGCTTTCACATGTCTTAAAGACTTGCGAATGGGAATAATTTCAACTTCAGGTGGAGGACCCAGACTTTTAGGTTCCACAGGAAGTACGCTAGTGTTTTCAGAAGGTAATGTATCTACATGATCATCTTCCAGATCATAAACTCTCCCACTGAATTCTTGAGATATAAGTTCCTTTTCAAGAAAGTCTCCATATCTAGCAATAATTATTTTGTTTTCAGGTGGGTAGTAAAAGTAGTAACCCATTGTTTCCTTTGGGTATTCTACAAATATACACTTTACAGATCTCTGTTGGAGTTTATCTGCTAAGTCACGTCTGATATACGCCTCGCAACCCCAGACCTTTAAATAAGACAAGTTTGGAGCTTTTCCATTCCATATTTCATATGGTGTCTTATCAACCTTCTTGGTGGGAACCATATTCAAAATACGAACCGCAGATTCTAAGGCATAATCCCAAAAAGATAAAGGAAGAGTTTTAAGATTAAACATTGATCGTACCATGTCTAACAATGTATGATTTATTCTCTTAGATACACCATTTTGTTGTGGAGTATATGGAGATGTGAGATTCTGGACAATTCCATTCTCAGTTAAGTAATCTTTAAACTCTTGGCTTAGGTATTCACCACCTCTATCGGATTAAAGAGCTTTAATTTTCTTTCCAAGTTACAATTCTACTTCTGCTTTAAAAACTTTAAATGTTTCAAACACCTCATGTTTATGTTTAAGCAAGTAAACATAACCATATCTGCTGAAATCATCCGTAAAGGTTAAGAAGTAGCTAGCACCTTTCCTTGACACATGTCTAAGTGGTCCACACACATCAATATGTATTAAACCAAGTAGATCAGAAGCCCTTTTCATATTACTATGAAAAGGTTTCTTTGTCATCTTCCCAGATATACAAAACTCACATTTATCATATGATTCATCATTGATACTTTTCAAAAGCCCATCATGTTGTAGCTTTTTTCATGCGAGTCTTGCCTATATGAGTGATGAGTGGCCTTTTACTCATCATTTTATACCCGAAAAACCCCACAAAAATGACCAAAAACACCCAAATGGACCAAATATTGTTACAAATATCCTTGGATTGTGTTTTATGTGTTTCAGGTACAAAAGGATTGAAAACGAGGCAAATATGGACAAAACCGAGCTTGATATGGAAAAGAGCCGAAAAAGATATTCTTCACGCGGATTTAATTCGAGCTCGAAAATCCCAATTGGCCCTTGGATTATTTTCATTTGGAAATATTGGTCCCTTGTTCAACTTTGAAAGAATGGCAGATTTGGTCCCCAAGTTTCAACAATTACAAAATTGGTCCTTGTGCTAAATCATTTTAACTAATCCATTCTATCCTAATACACCTAACCCAACAACCCACTTTTAAATCCCACAAGCCCAACACCTAACCAAAAGCCCAACCCACCACCCCTTTATTAATAAAACGGGGTCAAACAATCAGTCAAACCCAGGTCCCAATCACTGTATATCTTCTTCCCTAATCCTTAATTCCCGCCTAATCACACTAAACCCAGATTAATCCAGCATCCATCACTTTCACCCTCGCTACTAGCCAAAGAAACCCACATGGTTGTGTTTCCCTTTCCCCCCCTCCACTTCATCAAGCCGAGGACCATTATTTCCATCTACGGCTACAATCACAAGATTGGGGAGCAAGCAAAAATCAAGGGCCAAGAAAGCATCCAAGGGCAGAGAAAGCACAAGAGCAGAAGAGAAACCCTAATAGTTTTAGTATAAATAGAATAGGAAGCTGTAGAAAATATTCAGGTTTTATTTAGCTTATTTTTTAAGGTATTTGTATTTTCAGCTTATTTTTATTTACCAGCATTGTAATTTACTTTTATTTTAATATAAATTCAGTCTTTATTTTAATTAACCTTAAAAATCCAAAATTACTGTTACAGCTTATTTCTTGCTTATTGCTTAATTTCTGTTTATTGCTTATCTTTAAGTTCATTTTTATGTTTATCATTACCTTATTGTTTTATATCAGTTCTCTTTAGCTTAAATTTAAGTTTTTGCCAAAAATTAAAAAAAGCCAAAAATAGCTTAATTGTGTTATAGCTTATTCAGAGCTTATTGGTTACTAAATATAGCTTATTAAGGTATATCTTAGTTAGTTGACACTAGTGGTTCAGAAACTTAGCTTTTTTTTTGTTCTGCTTTAGTGTTAAAGTTGAAATCTCAGTTTTAAAGGAGTGTTTGGAATAGCCTTGGAAATGGGTCAAAACGGGTCAAAATCCTTGCTACTGTTCATATGCACCTTTGAATAAGTTTATTTAGATTAAATCAGTTAAGATTAGTAAAATATAGGTAGATTTTAATTGTTTTGCAAAGTTTGGTAGTTTTAGAGATGATTTTCCAAATCTTGAGGTTAGTACTGTTCTAGAATTGCTTATTTGCATCAGCCATTAGTTGTGTCATTTGGTGAGTTCAAATCAACACTTAAAAGTTAGTGTAATAGAGTTGATTGCATTTCCTTAGGTTTTGAGGAGTTTTAACCAAATTCTGCATGTAAAACTGTTTCAGAACCCCTATTCCTAAAACGAGTCTGCAAAAGCTTTCAAAAGCTCTTTTAGAACTTAATTGTGATTTCTGAGCTGCTGATAATCTTTACTCTAGTAGCTTATATGTTAGTCTTAACTTGTGTCAGCTAATTTACTTGACTTTTAGCTTATTAGTTGGATTATTTTAAGCCTAGGTAGTTCTGCATTAGTACCTTAATTCATGTTCTAGCTATTTTAGGGGTTAAATTTTAGTGCTTATTTATTAAAGAATATGTCTGAATCTCATTCCACTTGTTGGTTGTCAGTTGTTCTATGCTGATTCACCATTTCTACATCAGTTCTCAGCTTGTTCATGGCTTATTTGTGGTGTCAATAAGTGGTCAATCAGCTTTAGTTCCCCTGTGCACCTTCCCTGTTCTGTCCCATTTGCCCCACTGCACAGCTTATTTTTAAGCAGTACATAAGCCCCTTTTAGTCTGACTTTTGTTCCTAGAACTTATTGGTTGTTGAAATTTTAGATTATTCAGTTCTTGAGGTTTCTACTTTAGATTTAAGTGATTATTTATTAGCCTAAAAGTCCCATGTTGGTCTGTTCATCTCATCAGTAGTTAGGCTTCATTGCTTCTTAACAAGCCTACTGATCAGCCAATCAAGGGATTTTTCTGAGCTTCTTTCAAGTTTAAAAAGATATTTTCAGTTATAAATATTGCTTATTTGTTAGTGCTTACTAAGTATTTAAAAGAAAAACAAAAAATAAATAAATAAATAAATAAATTTTGCAAAACCTGGGACTCGAACCCAGGTCTGCTAGCTCACAAAACACACACAATACCAATCCGCCCTTGGGTCTTTTTCGGTATATCCTTGCAACATTTAATTGATAAACACTCTTTCCTTATAAGCAGTTCGATTTATTTAGCTTTTTCCCAGCTTATTGAAATAAGCTGGGAACTTTTTTACATTTTTTCTAGCTTCAGTATTGTTTAAAGTATTTTTAGGAAAATTTTCAGATTTTTCTTTTTACGTTTAGTATTTTTAATCATTTATTTTCTTTTAATTAGTTTTTATTCGTATTTAATTATTAAAAAGTTAAAAAAATATAATTCTTTTTTTCAAAATTTTCTTTTGTCATTTAGGACTTAGGAAAATTATTTTGGTATTCGTAGGGTTAGTTTTTAATAGATTTGACGTTTATGCACGTTTTTAGTTTACCGGTTGGCGGGTTTTTTGATTTTTGCTTAATTAGAAATTAGTACCCAAGTGACCTTCGTCTTTTCAAGCATTTTAATACCAAACCGAAAACGATATCCTCAATTTCACACCTCGTTGGGACTACGACCCGGGTATTCGCTTATCCGGTTATTTATTTATTGATTTGTGCGTTAAGTGTTGCTCGTTGACATTTCTTCGTGAAAGGTTGACTTGTGACGCGTTTGACCATAATCAATCAATTTTTGGTGCCGTTTTCGGGGAGGTGTGTTGCGACAATATCGTCACGGTTTGACGATTAGTGACTTGAAGAACCTTCCTCGTGAAGTTTCGTATATATCTTGTGAATATTTTTTTATCAAAAATCCAAAAAAATTGAAAAACCTTGAAAACCCAAAAATATTTTCATCTCCAAATTTATTTTCCTTTTCTTTCTAAAACTTTATGTTCTTGGTGCATGCGCACACGTTCTTCTACTTCATCGAGTCCCTTACTTGAACTCGTCGCAATTCCGCGAAGACGTAATCGTAGACGTGCTGCCCAATTAGTCGAACCCGAGATTCGTGCTAACCCCGATCCTCCCATTGATATAATAACGGATAATCGCACCATGTTGGAGCTTCTCCAAGAACCCATCGAGGGTTATGGAGATGCCATTGTTGTTCCCCCAATCGTTGCCGATAATTTTGAGCTTAAACCGGCGTTACTATCCCTAGTAACGTCAAATCAATTCTACGGTTTCGAGAGGGATGACCCTCATTCCCACATTCGATGGTTTAACAAAATTTCATCTACCATCAAATGTAGGAATGTTCCACAAGAAGCAATCAAATTACTTCTTTTTCCTTTCTCTCTTGAGGGGGCAGCCCGGACTTGGCTTGAAAAACAACCCCCTCATTCTATCTTAACTTGGGAAGATTTGGTGTCGAAATTTGTGAATGAATTCTTTCCACCTTCTAGAACTACAAGTCTTAAAAATGAAATTAACAAATTTACTCAAAAATTTGATGAATCATTTAGTGAAGCGTGGGACCGTTTTAAAGAATTACTTAGTAAATGTCTTCACCACGGTTTTTCTGAGTTGCACCAAATTGATACCTTTTACAATGGATTGAACCAAACCGACCAAGATTCTCTAAACGCCGCCTCCGGTGGTTATATATTGAATCGGACTACGGGAGATGCTTTGTCCATCATCGAGAACAAGTCAAAGGTTCGCACTTTACGAAGCAAGCCGGTTGTTTCCCAAGTGAGTGCTTCGCCTCCTTGTTCACTGTTGAAAACTTTAAAGAACAAGAGAACTAACTACTTATAAGTTTTCTGATTGTTTATGGGCTCAAGGCTGTTAAGCCTTTGATCTAGGATATTGGTTATCACAACAAGGTTTTGTGGAATTCACCGTTTGTTATTACTCTTAGCCCCAATGTTACATGATCAATTATAACACGATTACACTCTAATCAGGGATCATAGATCCTTGAGGCTCCTAACAACAATAACAACATTAGACCCCATGTCCAATGTTCATCAGACCCCACGTCTGATGTTCCCACACACACTCTTTAAGTGCTTTACATTTTAACACAACTTTGTGTTGTAATTTTAGAGTACTAAGCACTTTGGTGATCACTAATCACATAGTGACACACTTTTATCTAAGGGGTGTGATCTTCCTTTTATAACATAAGGAAGAACATTACAATTTGATAAGCTTTAGTCATCCACTTGCTCTTACATGTGTCAAGTCAATAAGATACAACTTGTATCTTGAGTGTTCAACTTGATGACTTGATAAAATATCTAGATATTATATTTTGTATAAACATGACTCATACAAAATAAATATCTTCTTCGTTCTTATCTTCTTAGCAGCAGAGTGACTCACTGATTCAGCAGCAGACTCTTTGCACTAGCAGTACCTTTGTTGCACTGGCAGTACCTTGCTTCTGAACTAGCAGTACCATTTTGTACTAGCAGTACCTTCCATCTTGAACTGGCAGTACCTTTAAAATACACTAGCAGTACCTTTCTTGTATTGGCAGTACCTTGCTTTTAGCGTATTTTGCTTATCATTTCAGTATACTTCATGTTTCATTCTTCTTGTTTGTGATCATCAAATCTATGGAATATTTAATTCCTTACAATCTTCCCCTATTTGATGATTACAAAACAAAAACATTCTTGTACGAATTTCCCTAGACGAAGTAGAGAAATTGAGATAACTAAATCTCACCATGAATGAAACCATACTGACTTCCCCTTAATCTATGCTATCCACCACGTCTCTTCCCCTTTTTGTTATCAACAAATAGAAAATATTACAAATATGATCTTTACAACTACGAACTAATATTAATCAATAGTAGTAAGAATCAATAACTTTCCCTTGTGGTGTTGCACAAATACAATAAATGGTTAAACATCTGAACATTGAAGCTTCCCCTGAAACCCATATGTTAACCATTCGAATCTCCAATTCTGTAGGCTTTTATGACTGATGAAGAAAAACCAATCATTACAAACTTGTTGATGAAGCAGAATAAACCAACTTTGTGTCCTATATCTTGTACTAAAACTGACATACAAACATATACCCATTTCGTTATATATGGAGACCTCAATCTCTTGACAATAAACTCATTTCCTATGAGACACTGAGCACTACAACGTTACTCCTTTAAGTGTTTGTCAATTCGTAGTCACTTGAACGAACGAACAAGTTATCTTCTCAACAAAAGATATGATAAAACACAGTTTTGAAAAATTCAACCTCAACTTCAAATAAGCAAAAAATGACCTTTTTCACCAATAATAAATTGATAAACAAGCCTTTTTATCTTTTAAGAACCAACTCTCTTCTGTGTGTGATTCTTCCCCTTTGTGTGTGTAAACCAAGAAAGAAAAACCAAAAATTCGACCATACCTCAACTGTTTCTGCAGCAGTATTCAATGATGCATATCTTGCAACCTAAGGCTCAGATTGAAGATCCCTCTGGTGAGAATCTACCTTGATATACCAAGAACCTTCAACAAAAATTTCAGCCCGATCCAACGGTTAACGAAGGAGTTATCGCCTTTTGAAAACAGCCCTGCAGTGAGTTACGAAAAATTAAGCAAAAACGAATTTTTCTTCTTTCTTTAGCTAAAACCTTTTCTTTTCTTAGATCCAGACCCCCCCCCCCACCCCCCCCCCCCCCCCCCGCTCTGATACCACTTGTTGAAAACCTTAAAGAACAAGAGAACTAACTACTTATAAGTTTTCTGATCGTTTATGGGCTCAAGGCTGTTAAGCCTTTGATCTAGGATATTAGTTATCACAACAAGGTTTTGTGGAATTCACCGTTTGTTATTACTCTTAGCCCCAATGTTACATGATCAATTATAACACGATTACACTCTAATCAGGGATCATAGATCCTTGAGGCTCCTAACAACAATAACAACATTAGACCCCATGTCCAATGTTCATCAGACCCCACGTCTGATGTTCCCACACACACTCTTTAAGTGCTTTACATTTTAACACAACTTTGTGTTGTAATTTTAGAGTACTAAGCACTTTGGTGATCACTAATCACATAGTGACACACTTTTATCTAAGGGGTGTGATCTTCCTTTTATAACATAAGGAAGAACATTACAATTTGATAAGCTTTAGTCATCCACTTGCTCTTACATGTGTCAAGTCAATAAGATACAACTTGTATCTTGAGTGTTCAACTTGATGACTTGATAAAATATCTAGATATTATATTTTGTATAAACATGACTCATACAAAATAAATATCTTCTTCGTTCTTATCTTCTTAGCAGCAGAGTGACTCACTGATTCAGCAGCAGACTCTTTGCACTAGCAGTACCTTTGTTGCACTGGCAGTACCTTGCTTCTGAACTAGCAGTACCATTTTGTACTAGCAGTACCTTCCATCTTGAACTGGCAGTACCTTTAAAATACACTAGCAGTACCTTTCTTGTATTGGCAGTACCTTGCTTTTAGCGTATTTTGCTTATCATTTCAGTATACTTCATGTTTCATTCTTCTTGTTGTTGCAGTACCTTTATTTTGTATGAGTCATGTTTATACAAAATATAATATCTATAAGATATTTATTTTGAAAGGGGTATAATGATCAGAAATAAAGCAAGATTGGTAGCTCAAGGATATACTCAAGAAGAAGGGGTAGATTATGAAGAAGTGTTTGCTCCAGTTGTAAGACTTGAAGCAATTAGGCTTTTCTTGGCCTATGCTTCATTCATAGGCTTCACTGTCTATCAAATGGATGTGAAGAGTGCATTTTTATATGGTGAAATTGAAGAACCAGTATATGTGTCTCAACCTCCAGGCTTCATTGATGCAGAGTATCCAGACAAGGTTTATAAGGTTACCAAGGCTCTATATGGTCTACACCAAGCTCCTAAGGCATGGTATGAAACATTGGCTTGTTTTCTACTAGAAAGTGGATTCCAAAGAGGCAGGATTGATCCCACTTTGTTCATCCAAAGAACAAAGAAATACATCTTGGTAGTGCAGATTTATGTTGATGACATAATCTTTGGATCAACAAACCAAGACTTGTGTGTAGAATTTGAATAACTTATGCATAGTAAGTTTGAAATGAGTTCCATGGGGGAACTTACTTTCTTTTTGGGTCTCCAAGTGAAACAATCCAAAGAAGGCATATTTATCAGCCAAGATAAGTATGTAGCAGAGATCCTAAGGAAATTTAATTTTGTTGATTCAGTGGTTGCAAGTTCAATAGTTCTCTCAGTATGGTACCTTTCTTGAAGGGCTACTCAAGGATGCTGAAGGAGATGATATGGATTTGCATAATTATAGATCAATGATTGGGTCTTTGATGTACCTTACATCATCAAGACCAGATATCATGTTCTCAGTATGTGTATGTGCAAGGTTTCAAATACATCCCAAAATCTCTCATCTCACAGCAGTCAAAAGAATCTTTAGATATCTTAAGGGTCAACCTTGGTTGGGTCTTTGGTATCCAAGGGAATCATCTTTTGAATTAGTGCCTTATTCGGATAGTGACTATGCTGGTGCAACTCTAGACAGAAAATCCACAACTGGTGGATGTCAATTTCTTGGTTGCAGACTCATCTCTTGGCAATGCAAGAAACAAACAATGGTGGCCAACTCTACAACTGAAGCAGAATATGTTGCTGGTGCAAGTTGTTGTGGGCAAGTTCTTTGGATCCAAAATCAAATGCTTGACTATGGGTACAATTTTCTTAACACCATTATTTATATTGACAATAGCAGTACTATTTGTATCATTAAAAACCCAGTTCAACACTCAAAAACAAAACACATTGAAATCAGACACCATTTCATAAGGGATTGCAATGAGAAAAGGTTAATTCAAGTTGTTAAAATTGATTCTGAAAAGAATTATGCAGACCTTCTCACCAAAGCTTTTGATTTAGGTAGATTCAAATATCTTGTAGGAGGTATTGGAATGATAAATCTTTGAAAAATCATGTGTTTTTGTACATAAAATTAACTGGTATTGACTTTTAATCATGGTACTGCTAGTTAGTCAATAGGTACTGTCAGTTCATAATTGGTCCTGTTAGTATAAAATTTGCTATGTTTTGTTCATATTGATGCTCAAATGTTTAAAATGGTATAGATCAAGTGCTTTGCACTATGTTCTTTTGGCTTGCAACTAACACATTTCAGGTTGATAACAAAACAAGAATTCTTCCAAACAAAAAGGGGCAACAAAAGTTATATTAATCTCAGGGGAAATAACAATCTCAGGGGAGGATATGATAGCTCAGAAAGAAAGAAAAACCAATTTATGAAAGAAAAAGACAAGAGCATACAAGATGATGCAGAGGTTGAAAAAGATAGAGTTAGATCACATATCTAGAAGGGATGAAGCATTTCTTAAGGAGAAAGTTCTATCTAGATCAAACTAAGAGAAGTTTCAACTCAGAGGCATGCTATTAGATGATTTCACTTGTTGAACCAATCATCCAAGATACACAGCATCATTGCCTTTTTAATTTCCTCCATCCAAGGAAATTGCACCATCTTTAGGCCAATATGGCTTTTGGTATTCAGTTCACCAAGTTTTTACAAACTTAAGAGCTGGCTAGTCCATAAGCAAACGGCTTTTGGTAAAGACAACTCAAATCCGTTGATGGTTGATAGTTTACCAAAAACTATATGGTTGTTAACTAACCATACTTAATTGTAAATAGTTAGCTAGTCCATAAGCAAACGGCTTTTGGTAAAGACAACTCAAATCCGTTGATGGTTGATAGTTTACCAAAAACTATATGGTTGTTAACTAACCATACTTAATTGTAAATAGTTAGCTAGTCCTTAAGCAAACGGCTTTTGGTAAAGACAACTCAAATCCGTTGATAGCTGGTAGTTTGCTAAAAACTATAAGGGATTTTTACAAAACTTTCAAAGGTACTGCTAGTTCAAAATTGGTACTGCTAGATAGCCGTTGAGCCTGTCAGAAAAAGTTTTAGCCGTTTGGCCTGGTAGTTAAAATTAGCCGTTGGGGTAGTTATGTAAATTACTGATGATTATATTATATTATATTTCACATATAAAAGATCTTTTTAACCGCCTTTACATTTACTTTTAATAATCTTTCTTATTGTCGGTTAAAAGTAATTCTCTCATATCTTCTTTCATCAGTCCTTATCATAATTCACATACACCTTTCATCTTCTACCAGTACTACCAACAAATCCCACCATCATATTCAAAATTTTCATTATGGATTCCACAGTTGTTCTAAACTTTGTCCAACGTCACAATCAATTAGCATTTTTGGAGAAGTCAGAGGATAATGCCTCATTTCATCAAGTAGTGGACTTTTTAAATAACTCCTATATCAGGTTTGCTTTACTAGTCAATCCCACTATTTATGAATCTCAAATTTTACAATTTTGGCAAACTGCTAAAATTAAAACTTCTGAAAATGGGGAACAAAAGATTAAGGCCAAAGTGGATGGCAAACTTTTGACTCTTATTGAGTCATCCATAAGAAGACATCTTAATTTGGATGATTCTGATGGTATTAGTCAGTTACCAGATACTAAAATTTTTGAAAATTTACAAAGAATGGGGTATCATGCTGAGTCTAACAAACTCACTTTTCTGAAAAAGCATCTTACTCCACAATGGAGATTTTTGATTCACACAATCCTTCATTGTTTGAGCCAGAAGAAAACCTCTTGGGAGCAATTTAGTGGAAACATGGCTTCTGCTCTCATCTGCTTGGCTACAAACAGAAAATACAATTTTTCAAAACATATTTTTGAAGGATTGATTAAAAATGTGAAAAGTGAAACAAAGTTTGTGATGTATCCAAGATTTATTGGATGCATCATTGCAAAATTAAAACATTTGTTACTTCCCACAGACTCAATTTATGAAACACCAAAACTTTCTCACAAAGTATTTTCAAATATGAGAATTGGTTTTAGAGGGGAAGAAATACCACTATTTGATGAAATGTTACCACAACATCCAGAAGAACCAACACCATCAGCTGAATCACCATCATCTAGTTCTTCACATGGTTACATTTCACCAACACATCAAACATCACCAATACCATCTCCAGTACCATCAGCAACACCACCAACATCATCACCTCATGTATCACAAACCCAATCACCTCAGACAATGCAAGAACTAAAAGACAAGGTGAAGTTCTTAGAAGCTGCTCTTAAAAGTCAAAGCAAGAAGTTTTCTGAGATCAACATCAAATTAGTCAAGAGGGTAAAGAAATTGGAGGGTGAAGTGAAGAAGCTAAAGGG
Source organism: Artemisia tridentata subsp. tridentata (assembly GCA_021014915.2). NCBI lineage: Eukaryota > Viridiplantae > Streptophyta > Magnoliopsida > Asterales > Asteraceae > Artemisia > Artemisia tridentata. The sequence continues at coordinate 310,800,799 of CP139501.1, read as the reverse complement.
TAAAAGATCTGCAAAGGTTGTTTTATCTAGTTCTTCAAAATCAGATGCTGATAGGATAGGTCACTCTTCCAAAAAGGGGAGGAAGGATAGTTCTGAAGATGAGGAGGAGGCTCAATTTGAATTCCATGAAGGAACTCAAGTTTATGATGAAGAGCCTGCTGGTGCAGGGCAAGAGCCTGCTTGGCCAGAACAAGAGCCTGCTAGGATAGAGAGGCTATTGGAAATGGAGTACAAAGGGTCTGCTGAGAAAGTGTACAAAAGAAAGAGGGACTTAGAGCCTCAAGGAGATTTATTTGTTCAAGGGAGGTTATTTATTCTTGATGAGCAATCCACTACTCCATCCCAAGAACCAACTCCAAAGGATAAGGGCAAGAGCATTATGATTGAAGATGAGCCAAAGCCCAAAAAGTTAAAGAAATCAGAGCAAGCACAGATAGCTAGAGATGAAGAAGAGGCCAAAAGAATTCATGAAGAAGAACTGAAAGCACTTGAAGCTTCAAGACTGCTAACAGAGATGAAAGAGCAAAAAGATGCTCAGTCTCTTCTTGATACTCAAATTGCTCAAGAAACCTTTGATGCACAAATGCAATGGATTATTGCTAATGATCCGATTGTGAAAGGCCAAGCTTCAATGATAGTAAATGACAAGAATCTCAATTCTGATGAGAAGACAGCAGCACTTGAATCTTTTATCAACAAGAAGTATAAAGAAGCAGCTCTGGCTGACATTTTTGAAAAGATGAAAGAAAGTGAGAAAAGAGGTTTTAAGGTGGGCAAATCATGGAAAGATCAAGTGACTTTCATGAAGAGATTTCTAAAAGGTCAAGCAAATTGGACTGATTATCAACTGAAGAAGAAATCTGCTGATGAAATCTACTACTTGTATCTTCAAGCCTACAAAAGTCTTTACTACAAAGTTCCATCTGATGCAAAGCCCTCTATGAAGAAGAAAGATGCTCAGAAGAAAGAAGTAGCAAAATTGGACACAGAGCAAGTAAGTAAGATGTTAATTACTTTGCCAACTATAATACATGCTGATCCAATTAGCTGTAGACGCCCTATTATTGATTGGGAGATCAACCATGATAGATTAGGAAAGTCATGGAAAATAATAAGGGTTGGGGGTCAGTTTGCTATCTTTAAGAATTTTGAAAATCTAGTTAGAGCAAGTGACAGAGCATACTTGGAAGAATTGTGGAATCTAGTGCAGATTAGGCTAGACACAACTTCTAGTACTGATGCTAAGGAACAGGAACTATGGGTAGAATTCAATAGGATGTTTGATCCTGATCCAAAAGATGTTCATTGGAAATTTCCCTATTATGATCCTTCAACAACATGGGAATTTCTAAGCCTTAGCAGTATTCATCATCTTTACACATCAAGTGGGATTGAACTCTTCATGTTGGCTGAGAAAGAGTATCCACTTAGTTATGAAGTGCTTAAAACTATGATCTCCAAGAGATTAAGATGTGACAAGGATGAAGAGAAATCAGAAATTGTTCAAAGTTTGCTGAGGAGCATATTTGAGCAATGTGAAAGAAAAAGGAAGAACAGAGAGTGATGGTTTTTGGAAGAGTTCCCTTAAATCCTCAAGGTATGTATTTTATTCATCAGAAACTTGTGTATTTTAATGGAAATAACAAGTTTAGGGGAGGATTGTTGGGAATAAAATGTTCAAGTCAAAGAGCATGCCAAAGATGTCAAAGAGCCTGCTAGTTGATTTTGAAGTATATGAAGATGTTCTACCAGTACCTTCTGGGTAGAAGGTACTGCTAGTTGATGAAGAGCCTGCCAAGCTTATGTCAAGTTGATTAGATATTTTGTAATAGATATTTAGTTGAATTATTAGTCTTTGTACATTGTTATACGTTATGTAGAAGTAGTTTAGTCTTCTGTGATGTACAGAAGAATATTGCAGAGTTGTACATTGGTAGTTGTATTAAATTGTAGGCGCTAAAATAGTCAAAGTATAGTATTATATTCAACCACTTGAACAACTTGTAATAAGGGTTCCTTATCTTATAAAAGGTTCCCTTAGTCACACTTCATGCATGCATCTCTTCAACTATTAACAAAAACCGAACCATCTCTTAAGTAACTTAGTTACTAAGTTCACAAATCCTTTTTTTTAGATTCTTAGATTCAAGATTACTTTGTAATCCCGATGATATTTAGATCATCTGTATTATTTCATCAATAATATTGAATCGTTTTGTGTTAACCAAAGTTGTGTTCTTTGTTCATTGCATACTCACGTTTACATAAACTCACCACTTTGTGTTCTTTTAAGTGTGTTGTAGTAGATTCCGCATGCTAAACACATTCATACATAAATATCTCTCAAACACATTACTAAGATTCACATCCCAAGTGTTTGAACAACAATAAACCTTTCCACAGGTGGTATCAAAGCCCCCCCCCCCCCCCCGCTCTGATACCACTTGTTGAAAACTTTAAAGAACAAGAGAACTAACTACTTATAAGTTTTCTGATCGTTTATGGGCTCAAGGCTGTTAAGCCTTTGATCTAGGATATTGGTTATCACAACAAGGTTTTGTGGAATTCACCGTTTGTTATTACTCTTAGCCCCAATGTTACATGATCAATTATAACACGATTACACTCTAATAAGGGATCATAGATCCTTGAGGCTCCTAACAACAATAACAACATTAGACCCCATGTCCAATGTTCATCAGACCCCACGTCTGATGTTCCCACACACACTCTTTAAGTGCTTTACATTTTAACACAACTTTGTGTTGTAATTTTAGAGTACTAAGCACTTTGGTGATCACTAATCACATAGTGACACACTTTTATCTAAGGGGTGTGATCTTCCTTTTATAACATAAGGAAGAACATTACAATTTGATAAGCTTTAGTCATCCGCTTGCTCTTACATGTGTCAAGTCAATAAGATACAACTTGTATCTTGAGTGTTCAACTTGATGACTTGATAAAATATCTAGATATTATATTTTGTATAAACATGACTCATACAAAATAAATATCTTCTTCGTTCTTATCTTCTTAGCAGCAGAGTGACTCACTGATTCAGCAGCAAACTCTTTGCACTAGCAGTACCTTTGTTGCACTGGCAGTACCTTGCTTCTGAACTAGCAGTACCATTTTGTACTAGCAGTACCTTCCATCTTGAACTGGCAGTACCTTTAAAATACACTAGCAGTACCTTTCTTGTATTGGCAGTACCTTGCTTTTAGCGTATTTTTCTTATCATTTCTGTATACTTCATGTTTCATTCTTCTTGTTTGTGATCATCAAATCTATGGAATATTTAATTCCTTACATTCACATTCGATGAATACTTCTAGCACGGATGCTAAGATTGACAAGCTCACGGATATAATCCAAGCTTTTGTTCTCTCCACTCAGAAAAATTCTTCTTATACTCCACAAGCTTCTCCACCCGCTCAAGTCAAAGCGGTGGAGGAAAGTTGTGTCACTTGTGGTGGTCCTCATGCTTATTACAATTGTACTGCCACCGATGGCCGTCCTTTTGAAACTAAGGCCGTAGCCGGGTCTTTAAACCAAGGAGGTACTCAATACCGTCCTCAAATTGACCCGAGCTATCGTGCTAGCTATCAAGCAGGACCACCCGGTTTTTCTCAACCGAACAATCAAAATAGGTTCAATCAAAACCAAGGAAGAGGGCAAAATGTTCCATATCAAGCCCCTACTAATCAATACCCGACCCAAGGGGTCAATTACAATCAAGGGTATCAAGCTCAAAATTACCCAGCCCCGATTGCTCCCTCTAATGATCTTTCAAATTACATTAAGACAAATGAGGTGAAAATGAGGGCTATGCAAAATCAAATCACAATTTTGAAAAATGATTTTACAAAACAGGGTAATGAGCTTAAGAATGATTTGAGAGCTACAAACATCAAAATTGATCAATCACAGACCAAAATTGAGAACATGTTTGATACGCTCATCAACCAATTTCATCAAGCTAATCAAGCTTCTACTTCAGGAACTCTCCCAGCTAATACAATTCTTAACCCAAAGGGAGAGTTGAAAGCAATAACCACCCGAAGTGGTTTAGCTTATGATGGACCCACGGTTCAAGCTACTACTTCTTCCTCTCCTCAAGTAGTTGACCGTGAGACCGAGGTGACCAAGGACACGGAACTTCCTACTAATAACGGAAGTACCGAATACGTCCTACCTCCGGTTGTCCAAAGTGCTCCAAAGTTTAAAAAGTCGTTACCTTATCCGACTAATCCAAAGCTCCGTGAGAAGAACAATCAACAAATGTTGAAATTCCTCCAACTCTTCCAAAAGCTTCATTTTGATTTGAGCTTTGCGGATGCTTTGCTTCATATGCCAAAGTTTGCTTCAACTTTCAAAAACTTATTGAATAATAAGGAAAAGTTGTTTGAACTAGCAAATACACCACTGAATGAGAATTGCTTAGCGGTGATCCTCAAGAAACTTCCAAAAAAATTAGGAGACCCCGGCAAATTTCTCATCCCTTGCGATTTCCCAGGAATGATTGAGTGCTTAGCCTTGGCCGATCTTGGTGCAAGCATCAATCTCATGCCTCTTTCTGTATGGAAAAGGCTTTCACTACCAGAACTTACTCCTACACGAATGACTCTCGAGCTCGCGGACCGTTCGATTACTCGAACAAAAGGTATCGCTGAAGATGTCATCGTCAAAGTAGGAAAGTTCCATTTCCCAGTTGACTTCGTTGTGGTTGATTTCGATGCCGATCCTCGGGTTCCCCTTATCCTAGGGAGATCCTTCTTGAGGATGGGCCGTGCTTTGATTGATGTATATGCTGAAGAAATAACTCTTCGAGTTAATGACGAAGCCGTTACTTTTAATCTTGACCAAACTGCAAGCTTCTCCTCTAGCTATGAAAAATTTTCGGTAAACCGAATTGATATCAAAGAAGTTGAGGAGTATGCTCAAAAATTTCTGGAATTTTCAAACGGTTCTCCGAGTGGCAATCCCACTCCTACTTCTGAAACAATCATTTCCGAGTCTTCCCCTTCTCTCACACCGGTTGAGGGAAGTGTCTTCACTATGGAAGAGCTCGAGGTTTTCTTTAATGATGAGCCAATTTCACCAGAAATTGATGACAACATCTTTGATCTGGAGGGAGATATTCGTTTAATTGAAGAATTGCTATACAATGAGCCGTCACCTTCTCTCCCTCCGAAGGAAATTAAAATGTCTAATAGTGATCATCTTCTTGAGGAGTTCGCCGATGAACTCGCTCAAATGGATCCAATCCCACCGGGGGATGAAAATGATGACTTTGATTTCGAATCAGATCTGAGAGAAATTGAATATCTCTTATATCGTGATCCATCACTTGATTCCTACCCTTATACCGAGTTTAGTGATTCACAAAGTGATGACGATCTTTTCGACTTTGGATCTGATGAAAATGAATGGAAGCAGCTTTTATATGGAAAATCTTCTGATGATAAAACTTTTGAAGATAAAAATCCAAAAATGAAAATCGTGATTGAGGAACCTACGATTGTTTCAAATGACTTATCTCGTCAATCACCCGAGGGTGATTCTCTTTTCTCAGCTGAGTCTTCCACCGAGTATCCTGTTTGTTTTTTTTGTGAAGACAAAGTGTTCAACCCAGGCATACTCGATGGTGGTGAAACTCATTCTATAATGAAATTGACTCCCGATAAGAATTTAAAGTTACATACCTCATTCGAGGAACTTTTAATTCTGGAGAAAAGTGATTCCCCTCTCTTCTATCTTCATGGTGAACTCCTATTCTGCATGGAGTTAATTCTGACTGAAACTTTACTCTCATTTCCTTACGGAAATGAGGACAAAGTTTTTGACCCCGGCATCTCCGCTTATAGTTTCTACTATTTAGAGCCGTGGGCATCTCATCGGAGTGGAACTTTCATGAACTTCAATGTTTATCCAAACATTTTGAATGAAAGTCCGATGGAGATTTTCTCTTCCACTTGCTTCCCCATGGACAATTAAATTCGGGGTCGAGTCAAGCTCGTGACTCGGTTAGCAAAAACAAGCGCTTCGTGGGTGGCAACCCATGCTTATCATTCTATCTTCTTTCTTATTTCTAACACTAAGTGTGGGGGAATTCCTCTACTTGTGCTTTGTTGTTGTATGTTTGCCTTTGTTTTCAGGATTCCCGTAGATCGTGATGATTGGCGCGCCTGTTTTCAATCCAGCCGCCCAATATCCGATCTTTTTGTTTATGTTTATCCAGGATATCTTATTAATCCTTTTTGTGAAAGCAAGATTTCGTTTCCACACTTAGATGGTAATGTTACCTTTTTACATTCTATAGTGTCGGCTTAGGCCGGTACTTTGAATATTGAGGGCAATATTCAATTCTAAGTGTTGGGGGGGGGGGAATTCTTGCGAATTTTGACCCAAATTTTAAGAAAAATTCACATTTCATACTGATGCGCGCGTGTATCGTTGCGGTTTAGCAGTATTAATGCCTACTCAAGTTTTAAATTTATATTTAGCCGACTTATCAATAACACACACACTTAACGAGCAGTGTACCCGGTCAGTATGAATATAATGGTAAGTAGAGTGTCGATCACTAAGAGTGGAACGTATTATCTAGTTATTCTAATCAGTATTTTAATATCCTAAGTTAGCTATACAACCTAATCTAACGCAAGGGGGGTTCAGCCTGAGAGACTGGCACGGTTTGGTTATGATTAAATAGTAAACTAAACTAATGAGCACGAATCAGCGATTAGCACACACGTACACAGATAGATACTTGAGACAATAAGAAGACCTGTCCTGATAATTAAGTAGCTTGTCACTTGTTTTATTGCTAGTTTTATATGAAGTGTATATAATTAACCCTTTCTCGTTGGCTCTAATCTTATCGGCGAGTAAACCCTTAATGATCACTTATGTCTATCCCACTATCCTAGAATATTGAGCATTTGTGATGCCCACGTTTCGTATACGCTAGAATAGATAGGCGAGGAAGGGGCATGGCGACTGATGCGTGGTTTTGCAACCTTACAACAGGTTTTACCTCTCGACGGATCTCAAGAGGCTTACAATCCCCACCAGGCAGTGTACCTGACCGATGTAGTATAGTGTAGTGGTAAGTATCGGGGGATTGATCGTTCTCTAGGGGAATAGTGTCGTTAGGATTGAAAAACTACTCTAATAGGTCTAAGGGTGAGGGAAGATTCTTTTTGTATTTTTATATTTTTTATAAAAGCAAGTAAAATCTCGGGTTTGAAGGAGTGGGCGGAATTAGTTGCTAGTCAACTAACCCAAATAGCTACAAATGCAAATAAAATAAAATAACTGAAAATGAAAAGGTTGTGAAACTTATATGGGGAGAAATGTGTTTACTTAGATTTCCTTACTCCCTAACTATCTTTTACCGGTTGATTAGTGTGTATTAATTGCGTGGATGACGGGTGTATTCCTTAATACCAATCGTGGGGTGGCGTACGTACTTCCCCAACTCTACAAGCTCCTACTTCACTCCTATGTCGAGCCGGCTAAGAAGCTCCTAACATGGGATCACTAGAATTCGCTCATACATTAAATACAACCAAATAAACCTAGTACGCATTGGTTCATGTTTCTTAAGACGTTCAAGCAAGTTACCGTATAGGAGGTTAGCTAGTTTTCTTAAGCCTAACATCGATAAACAATCATTCAATACAATTAATAACACACTAATAACCAATAATCAATAGTTAGGTTTCATTAGATCTAAGCATACACAAGATAAATCTAGCCTAGCATGTTAATCAAAAGACAAGAACAAGATATAATCAAACAACACATAGACATATTGATTGATTTAGTGATTACTTATCTTCAATTAAACATGGGAGATCCAAGGGTATAAAACCCTTAAAAATGGCAGAAATTCGTCTTAGGGTTTCTCCTCACAAAGTTGCACACAAATGACTAAAAATTGCAAAACTATATATAGAGTTTAGGGGCTGACGGCGTCACGTTATAGGAGGTGACGCCGTCACCTCGCCGCGGCTAGGGTTCCCGGATGGTCTTCCTGACGCCGTCCCTCTTTAATCCTCCAAAATCCGCTCTGGCCTATCAAGGGTTGACGCCGTCAGAAATGTGCTTGACGCCGTCTCTCTTTAACTTAAACCGTGATGGCCTTGATCACCTTAAAGGGTGACGCCGTCAGACTTTCCATTGTAAAACTCTCTGGCGCGTCACGTGTATTTTGTCATATCCACCTCTTTTTCCAAGCCATGACGCCGTCAGGAGCAATCCTTGACGCCGTCAAATGTACTTTTCCAGCAGCTTTGGAGACTTTGTCGTTTTCTTCACTTTTATGCTCCAAAAACGTCCAAAATGCTTCCTTTTCCAGATTTCTTCTCCAAAGTACCTAAAATGACAAAAGAAACGATTTAGGGCAATATTTGATCAAATAAATACGATTTAGGGCTTAAATGACCCCCTAAAAGCGGTACACTTTTCGCTTCATCAAATACCCTTACACTTGAGATTTGCTTGTCCTCAAGCAAATGCGCTTTTATTCTAATCAAAATACAAGTTAGGGGTCATTTAATGCTAATATAAAAGTAATTACAACAAATAGTCGTTCCACTTTAATCATAATAAGCACGGAGATTACACACTAGCACCTCACAAGTAGTGTTTAGATACTCACATCTCTCAGTTGTCATAAAAGTATATCTCATAAATGGAAACGGATAATATCTCTCACTACCTGTCATAGCAAATAGATTACCATAGGCTTGGGAAAGGATCAAAAACCTTCTCCACTAGGCGTAAGCACCTAAGATAAACTATCAAAGAGGGCTTTTACATGGGTTATAACGTGAGGTGTAGGGATATGATAAACACGGATTTGTTGGATAAGGGATATTTTACTGGTGGCGAGTTAAAGATCTTGATTAATTACATGTACAATATGGCGTTGCTAAGCCAAGACTAGACTCGACTTAAGCTAAAAACAAAATAACAAAAACATAAAATGAAACGGGATGGTAGTCCGTATGTTTTTTCTACTTTTCTTTTTCTCATTCATTTTTTTTTTTTTTTTGCATACACTCTTGCCCTACCATCCAAAATAATACATCATAGGGGCGTTGCATCTCCTTACACTTGAACTTTTACATAACTTTACAAATAACTATTCTAATGACTCGAATTAAGATAATCGAAACACTTGGAGTACTTTTTAAAATATTTAGCACATATGGGGGTAATAATGTTGTTCTTCCCCATTACTCCATTACACTAGTACTTTACCCATGAGTCCCAATCGTCCCAAAACAATATGTACAAGGATATGACTCGACTTAGCAACCATGTAATCAATTAGATAATTAACTTGGGTTTAAACAAATGTTGTCACAATAATGCACTAAAAATGAGTGCATACAAGGTAGGCTAAGGCGATTTGGGTGTACATTTAAATGGGGTGTAAACAAATTCTTACTTTAAGTAAAATGCTTAAAGTTAGAAACGAAAAGATAGGCTCTGAGGGGTGTACTAGGGGTATCGTGTACTAAAAATGAGTACAACGCAAAGGGTGTGGGAGAATTACTTGACCAATGTAGCCAATGTAATTATAACAAAAACACAGGTGTAAAACAATGGGTTAATCCTAATGCCTCTTATCATGTAGTAAATCTAACTACACGAATGTAGTCTCACTTGTGGCCTCGGAATGGTCCTAACGCAAGTTCTAGAATCTAAGTGCTACCGGTACACACATCATAGCATAAATGCTTTTCCTACCAATTCTAGGGGCGAACCTCACATATTTGGGGGTGGAAAATTTTTTAGTGGTACGGTTTTTTGTGCTAGTCATATAACTCCTATCCGTGAGACGCTCATTAAGACCAAAGTTTCACTCCTATATGTTGTAAAAAATTTTAAATTTGGCACTAAAATTGCCTTAACAGGTATTTCACTCAGTTTTATTACACATCTACCATCAAGCAAACGAAAAATCAAGTTCAATTGTATTCTCTAAAGTATCGTACTTTACCCCCCCTTACACTTAAGATGAACATTGTCCCCAATGTTCAAATAACAAGATGTAAAAGTAAATAAGGTAAACGAATGAAATCAAATACTCCCCTGATTCGTTTGGTGGATAAAGAGGTAACATGGTTAGATCTTCTTCCAAGAGAATGTAGAAGCTCCAAGACTAAAGCATCGCCAAAAGCTTGATTCCACATACATCTCCTTGTCCAAAATAACCTGTTAAACCTGAGAAAACAAACACGAAAACCTGCATAACATCGGCGGGATAAATCTATATAAGGATATAATGCTTGTGGAATGATTATTTTGCAGATTCCTGGAGTTTATAAGTTAGAGATTTAATAAAAACTTTTTATGAAAACAAAACTTTCAAAAATTTCAGAAAATTAAAACCTGACGCCGTCAGAAATGATCTGACAGAATTCTCATGTTAAGTTTCCGGAAAATTTCTGGAAAAACCTATACCTTACTTCCTGGAATTCCTGCAAAACATCATTATGACTCGATACAAGCATTTGACTCAAACAGTTACTAATATGTATGTTAATTTAATATTGTTATGATTCATGTTCATTTGTTCTAATAAACCGATTTGGATTTCCCTTACACTTATCTTTTGCAAAATACCTTTATATGTAGTTAAGACGAAGTTAAAAACAAGATAAAGCATTTTCACAATTTACTTTTGAACATGAATCAATAATAATAAAAATTAAACACACATACGGAAGCAAATAAAATTAAACAACCAAACAAATAAACACACAAAGCAAATAAAGCTTGGGTTGCCTCCCAAGAAGCGCTTGTTTTTGTTCGCGTCACGAGCCTGACTCTACCCTTATTTAACGGATAAATGAGAGGTTTTTCCTACACTTAGGATTAAGTGCGGGTGATAGTAGCGATACACACCATCTTGGTGGAAGTATGCCGCGTGAGGAAAGAGTGATGGATGAATTATATACTCAAAGGGGTGTGCTCCTTTCATCATAACCTTACCTAGTTCACTTTGGTCAATGGGTGAATTAAAGTTTTCTCCTAAAAAGGGATCATCTTCTATCAACTTCGAGAGATTCCTAGTTGGGAATCCATCTTGACCTAATAAAACCCGGTTTAAACCCATAATGTTTCTTGCGATCAATCATGAATGGGTGATGTAGACATGTAAGGTCATTTTTCACTCCTATATTGTCTTCCTCCCTACAAGGCTTAATGTCTACTACCTTAAACTTAAGACTACCCGGACTATATGTTTTGATGGGTGGATCGGGACCTAATTCAATTCCTAAATTTTCATCCAAGGATGGAAGATTAGGTAACGGTTTTGGTTGAGGCTCCGGCTCATCAAAACTAGGAACTTCCATAGGACTAAAAGAAAGGTTGTGATCACTAAAAGCATTCAAACCTATTTCTTCTAGTTGTGTTTGGTCCAAGGGCTCTACCTCTATTGGGGTTCCTATAGTCTCCTCAACTTCTTCCGGGTAAGTCACGGGCGGTGTGTGTGCCTCAAATGATGGTAGGACTTGTGGGGTACTTGGTGGGCTTGCATTTCTAATCTCATTCTCCATAGTATCTAAATCACCTATATGTTCATCATGTGTTTTGGTGAAATCTATCCCACTCATGCAACTAGGTAGTTCAACACTAACCATCTCAGAATCTTGGTTTGATTCTAAGTCCATGTTCTTAGAAACTAGGTCTCTTTGCTCATACGAATCCACCAATTCATTCCACTTATGGGTCATGGTTAGGAAGCTTTCCTCAAAATTCATCCAAAGGGCCTGACTAAAAGGAATTGATCCAGATAATGCTCGTCTAATAGAAATCTCACATGCATAGAATTCATTAAACCCATCTAACCTTACCCCTAACTCCTTTTGGAAATCACAAAGATCACACAAAAATTCATAGGAATGATAGGAAACAAATCTATTGGTGAAATATAATTGTTCCTCTATTGTCAATGATCTAAAGGGAATTTCATCCATCATAGTGACAAATGAAAATGGTTTTACAAACTAAGGGCACAAAGAAAAAGATAGACTACAAGAAATCCTAGAAAAATAAAATAAAATAAAAATCTCACTAGAAAGGAATCTAGTGAGTAGACCTAATAAAATAAAAATTCAATCTAAACAATAACTATTCCCCGGCAGCGGCGCCAAAAACTTGATGCGTGGTTTTGCGACCTTACAACAGGTTTTACCTCTCGAGGGATCTCGAGAAGCTTGCAATCCCCACCAGGCAGTGTACCTGACCGATGTGGTATAGTGAAGTGGCAAGTACCGGGGGATTGATCGTTCTCTAGGGGAATAGTGTCGTTAGGATTGAAAAACTACTCTAATAGGTCTAAGGGTGAGGGAAGATTCTTTTTGTATTTTTATATTTTTTATAAAAGCAAGTAAAATCTCGGGTTTGAAGGAGTGGGCGGAATTAGTTGCTAGTCAACTAACCCAAATAGCTACAAATGCAAATAAAATAAAATAACTGAAAATGAAAAGGTTGTGAAACTTATATGGGGAGAAATGTGTTTACTTAGATTTCCTTACTCCCTAACTATCTTTTACCGGTTGATTAGTGTGTATTAATTGCGTGGATGATGGGTGTATTCCTTAATACCAATCGTGGGGTGGCGTACGTACTTCCCCAACTCTACAAGCTCCTACTTCACTCCTATGTCGAACCGGCTAAGAAGCTCCTAACATGGGATCACTAGAATTCGCTCATGCATTAAATACAACCAAATAAACCTAGTACGCATTGGTTCATGTTTCTTAAGACGTTCAAGCAAGTTACCGTATAGGAGGTTAGCCAGTTTTCTTAAGCCTAACATCGATAAATAATCATTCAATACAATTAATAACACACTAATAACCAATAATCAATAGTTAGGTTTCATTAGATCTAAGAAAACACAAGATAAATCTAGCCTAGCATGTTAATCAAAAGACAAGAACAAGATATAATCAAACAACACATAGACATATTGATTGATTAAGTGATTACTTATCTTCAATTAAACATGGGAGATCCAAGGGTATAAAACCCTTAAAAATGGTAGAAATTCGTCTTAGGGTTTCTCCTCACAAAGTTGCACACAAATGACTAAAAATTGCAAAACTATATATAGAGTTTAGGGGCTGACGGCGTCACGTTATAGGAGGTGACGCCGTCACCTCGCCGCGGCTAGGGTTCCCGGATGGTCTTCCTGACGCCGTCCCTCTTTAATCCTCCAAAATCCGCTCTGGCCTATCAAGGGTTGACGCCGTCAGAAATGTGCTTGACGCCGTCTCTCTTTAACTTAAACCGTGATGGTCTTGATCACCTTAAAGGGTGACGCCGTCAGACTTTCCATTGTGAAACTCTCTGGCGTGTCACGTGTATTTTGTCATATCCACCTCTTTTGCCAAGCCATGACGCCGTCAGGAGCAATCCTTGACGCCGTCAAGTGTACTTTTCCAGCAGCTTTGGAGACTTTGTCGTTTTCTTCACTTTTATGCTCCAAAAACGTCCAAAATGCTTTCTTTTCCAGATTTCTTCTCCAAAGTACCTAAAATGACAAAAGGAACGATTTAGGGCAATATTTGATCAAATAAATACGATTTAGGGCTTAAATGACCCCCTAAAAGCGGTACACTTTTCGCTTCATCAGCAACCCAAGCAATGCTCAGCTAGACACAGAGGTTATCAATGCACTAATAAAAGTCACCAAAGACATCAACATATAAACTTTAATTAATGGGAAAGCAATTTTAAGGGGTGCGCATGATATTCCGTAGTCACATGACATCAGCCCATCAATCCTGATGAATTAAAGTGTACTAATACAATAAAACAAAACTACGTAATGAATTAAATACATGCAGGACCTTCTTACAGCTCTTGTATCTTCGTTCAGGGTGTGTCTTGTGCTGCTAATACGTCTGAATTCGTCTCAGGTTTGGTACTCGTACGTATGGTATATTGCACTGTCCAACCTCCTGCACACAAAATTCGTCTGACTTTGGGGTATTTATAGTTTCTGTCTGAGGGTTAGATGCGGCGCATAGGATAAGTAGATGCGGCGCATTGACTTAACTTCGCGTGGGGTCCAAGATTAATATATTCAGGAATATTCGTACACCGCCTTAAGATGCGGCGTAACTCCATTTCTCTATGCGGCGCATGTCCTTTGCTGTCTTGGATTGTAACTTGTGAAATCTTGATAGTGATACGCCGTATGTAAGAAGTATGATGCGGCGTATCTGGAGCAGAATGATCTTGATCTTGTACATTTCAGTAGACTCTTAACATCTTGCTTGTTTTGCTCCATAATTAGTCCAAAATCGCCAAGTTTCACATAATACTTGTTTTTACCTGAGAATTACAAAAGTAAACATTAACGTATCGATTCTCATATATAATATAATAAAACAAGTCAAATAAATAGGATAAATGATGATAATAAAATGTACTTATTTGAGTTCATCAAATATCCCCCCACTTGAACTTTACTTGTCCCCAAGTAAACCTTAGAATAAATCTTATGAAAATGTATTCTAAAATATATTAGGATTTATTTTTATATTTAAGCATGTATTCGTTTTGTCATAATTGCACAACCAAACACTTAACGAATTAGAAATAAAATAAAATATTTCGATAAAAGCAAATCTAATCGTTTAACTGTCCAGTCGTGACGAATATTCTATCATAAGCTTGGCAAGTATACGCATCTCCCCCACTAAAGCCAAGGAATAACAAGTCTAAAGCGGTAAAAAGGGTTTGTTGGTTAAGGGTTAATCATCCTTTTAAATCTCTATTGATCTCATATTCCAGAAAAGGCGACAAAATCACAAATACATGATCGAATCCACGACCACGATACTTGCAATTGCTCAAATCCTTAACTCGAATAGGCTAAAGATAGGACCAAGTAATTTTCACCAATAATATTATATCAAAAAGGGCGACAAAATCATAAATACATAGCCGAATCCACGACTACGATACTTAAGATTGCTCAAATCCCTAATCTCAATAAATCAAAGGTTTGGATAAAGAATGATGTAGGGTATGGATAATATTTGGGATACAAATTGGTGTAAAATGAAAAATAAAAAAAACAGATAAATTAAAATCCTAAGTGTGGTAAATTACTTACCCAACCATCCCATGAATAAGACTCATATCATTGAATAACTCACGCTTTAACACTTGAAACACACGCTTTAGGTAGACACGAATTATACTCAACAATATCTCAATCAAAGAATAATCCTAGTTGGCGTTCTCATAACGGCCAACTCCCATTCAATCCATAAATATAATATACAACAAATAGTGGTGATATCGCCCACTTAATACAAAACTTTACATAAGTTGGTTAAAACAAACTTCCAACTTTTCTTTTTTTTTTTCTTTTTCTTTTCTATTTTTTCGATTTTTTTTTTTTTTTTTTTTTTTTTTTTTTTTTTTTGAAACTTAAACATATATGTGTAAAATTTCACAACTTTTCTATCACTAATTTTCCGGATAATTTTTCATATTCTTCATACTTTCAGAAATAACTGTAACAGTGAAAGTAGTAAACACACGAAAAATAAACTCAAAGTTATACAATATTTACTTTCATACCAATTGCATTGTGCAATTTCCTGACCTAACCAAAGATAATGAATTACGCACGCGAACACAGGTAATGTAAGAAAACACACTTTGCCTAAAGCAATTAACCACGGATTTTAATCTACAGGGTAGGCTAAGGTGTAAGGGTGTATCGAAACATTATAATAAAGGCGTAAGAAACGAAAGTAATGGCTCTGAGTGTTTTTCTAGGGGTATCTTACTCTAAAAGTGAGAGTAACAAAAGGGTTTATACGGGGGTTAACTAACCAGTGTAGTTAGTTAATATCACATAACATATAAAGGCTATTTGGGTGTAATCCTAGAAATTTACCAATTTAGACAAGTCATTCCAATTATATAGATAATACTTATTATGGTGGTCTCGAATAGTATACAAGCCAAGTTCTAAAGTTTACAAGTCACCGGCACACTCATAGATTTGTGAATTTTGATAAGTTCACAATTTTTGAAAATAAGGTTATGTGTGCAGCTATGTAATTTAGACTTTAAACAAAAACATGCTAAAAATTTTAAATTTTGATATATTAAGCGCATTTTAAGCATATTTTGAAAAAGTTTAGGACAAGTAAGTGTTCTAATTCTCCAATCCCCCCACTTAAGTTAAACAACGTCCTCGTTGTTTGTATCAAAGATTAAAAACTGGAAAATAAAAGAATTAGATCATAAAAACTCCCCTGAGATTTGCTCGGTATGATCCTCCATTATTCGTATAAGAGCAAAAATCATCTTTCTTGTAGATGAGAACGTTTAAGCTCCATAGATGATGTATCCACAAAAATTGCAGGAATCTATAATACCATTAGACTTAAACACACCTGAGTTAAGAAGGTTCAAACTTGCATAATACATTAGTAGTTAGTAAAAATAAAACTAAAAAAATTAAAATGAAAATCATCAGGTCAGTCGATACGCCGTATCTTATGGAAAAAGATACGCCGTATCGAGCCTGGAATAAATACGAATCAGAATAAAAGATGCGTCGCATCCTTAACCAGGGATGCGCCGCATTAAAATACTGACAGAAAGTTTTAAAGTCAAAAATAAAAATGCAGAAAATTAAATAAGATATGACCAGTGCAGGCGATGCGTCGCATCTTAGGATGGAGATGCGCCGCATCTTCTGCAGGTCTGACAGACTCGACACAGAACAGAATGTAAAAATTCTCCGGGTTGTCTCCCGGTCAGCACTTGTCTTTATTCCAGAGTCTTCAAGTTAGACTCACGTTCAGCTCCTTATTTTGTTCTTGTGAGATCTTCCATCTCAATCTCTCTCTTAGTTCCATATTCATGTAACCAAACATTCTTTCCGCTAATTGGAACATCCTTGACACTAATCCGCCTCTAGTAGTTATTCCATTCTGGTCGTGCCTTTGGAACAAAACTCCTTTAATCACCTTCGACAATTGGTGCACCTCAATCGTCAATTCTCTAATCATATAGTTTTGTTCTTTCAGCAACAGTCCATTGATGAAAGTTTCGACCTCATGATGCTCCTTAACACATTCGTGGGCGAACTTAGATACAATCTCATCGGTTGTAAGTTTAATCCATGGTCCTCTGAACCAGCTTGGGAAAATATCAATCATGATTCCTGAAACACAAAACAAATAGGCTTCGAAGTAAAAAATTTCTAAGAGACAGGAAAGATGATTAGAATTTTCTCCGTTCGGGATAAATAAAAGTTACTGATATCTGAAGACGATGTGCCGTATCCTATAAATAGGATACGCCGTATCTTATAATCGTTAAAAATAAATCAGACTTTTATTCAGAAAACAGATACGCCGCTTATGAATTAGAATGCGCCGTATCAAGTTTAAATTATCAAAAATCGATTATATTTATTAAAATTAAATGTGTCGTATTAACAAAAGCTAATGCGCCATATTTTCGTTATGTTTCAAAATACAAGATTTTTGATTTAGTAGATGCGCCGTATCGATAAAGATCGATGCGTCGTATCTGTTTAATAATTCAAAAACTGTTTTTAATTTAAATAATAAATACGCCGTATCTGAAAAACAGATGCGTCGTATGGCGTTAGGGTTTAGAAAAATTTCTTATTAAAAACAGAATACGCCGTATCTTGGGGAAAGATGCGTCGTACTTGAATTTATTAAACGCGTTGTATTTTATAAAAATTAAACGCAATACGCCGTATCTATGAAAATAGATGCGCCGTATCGTTTGTATCAGCTCAGTACAACGATAGCAGAATGCAGAAAAATACAGAAAAGAAAAGCAAAAATAAAATCAAACAAAAAGAAACAAAAATTAAAGAAAATAAAAACACACAAAAACAGAAAATATGCAAATTATACAATGAATGCAATTTATCTAATATATAACGGGGTTAGTGGTTAGAATCTAAAAATTAAAAAGAAAAACCTAATTAAAATACTAATCAAATTAACAGATAATAACAATTCACTCCCCGGCAGCGGCGCCAAAAACTTGGCGCGCGCGCGATGTGTCGTTGCGGTTTAGCAGTATTAATGCCTACTCAAGTTTTAAATTTATATTTAGCCGACTTATCAATAACACACACACTTAACGAGCAGTGTACCCGGTCAGTATGAATATAATGGTAAGTAGAGTGTCGATCACTAAGAGTGAAACGTATTATCTAGTTATTCTAATCAGTATTTTAATATCCTAAGTTAGCTATACAACCTAATCTAACGCAAGGGGGCTCAGCCTGAGAGACTGGCACGGTTTGGTTATGATTAAATAGTAAACTAAACTAATGAGCACGAATCAGCGATTAGCACACACGTACACAGATAGATACTTGAGACAATAAGAAGACCTGTCCTGATAATTAAGTAGCTTGTCACTTGTTTTATTGCTAGTTTTATATGAAGTGTATATAATTAACCCTTTCTCGTTGGCTCTAATCTTATCGGCGAGTAAACCCTTAATGATCACTTATGTCTATCCCACTATCCTAGAATATTGAGCATTTGTGATGCCCACGTTTCGTATACACTAGAATAGATAGGCGAGGAAGGGGCATGGCGACCCAAGCAATGCTCAGCTAGACACAGAGGTTATCAATGCACTAATAAAAGTCACCAAAGACATCAACATATAAACTTTAATTAATGGGAAAGCAATTTTAAGGGGTGCGCATGATATTCCGTAGTCACATGACATCAGCCCATCAATCCTGATGAATTAAAGTGTACTAATACAATAAAACAAAACTACGTAATGAATTGAATACATGCAGGACCTTCTTACAGCTCTTGTATCTTCGTTCAGGGTGTGTCTTGTGCTGCCAATACGTCTGAATTCATCTCAGGTTTGGTACTCGTACGTATGGTATCTTGCACTATCCAACCTCCTGCACACAAAATTCGTCTGACTTTGGGGTATTTATAGTTTTCTGTCTGAGGGTTAGATGCGGCGCATAGGATAAGTAGATGCGGCGCATTGACTTAACTTCGCGTGGGGTCCAAGATTAATATATTCAGGAATATTCGTACACCGCCTTAAGATGCGGCGTAACTCCATTTCTCTATGCGGCGCATGTCCTTTGCTGTCTTGGATTGTAACTTGTGAAATCTTGATAGTGATACGCCGTATGTAAGAAGTATGATGCGGCGTATCTGGAGCAGAATGATCTTGATCTTGTACATTTCAGTAGACTCTTAACATCTTGCTTGTTTTGCTCCATAATTAGTCCAAAATCGCCAAGTTTCACATAATACTTGTTTTTACCTGAGAATTACAAAAGTAAACATTAACGTATCGATTCTCATATATAATATAATAAAATAAGTCAAATAAATAGGATAAATGATGATAATAAAATGTACTTATTTGAGTTCATCATGTACCTACTAGTCCCCTAGCACCCCCGTTTTGACCAAAAATTTTAAAATTTTTATTGTTTTTAATTAAAAATTGCATGAAAAAGAAGTGGTTTGCACATTAAATAATAATTTGCTATACATTAATGCTTCGGTATTAGTGGAAGTTTAGACTTGATTAGGCTAGAACAAGGGGAATCCCGACTCTGCTAGAGTGTTGATCTAGCTGCTACCCTTAACTTTTAGGCTAAGTTTTTACGAATTGTGCAAATGAAAATTCTAAGCGTGGAGTAGTTGGTTCTCTTTAGAGCTTATATAAGTAATCTATGGCTTTTCCTCCCAGAAACTCCTAATCTGACTTAATAAGTGCTTATTTTCAAACGATTGAACACAAAAATTATTCTGTTTTTATACGATTTTGACAAGTACTAGTTCAAAGTTTTATTTAAATTTTGGAACAAGCATACTTTCTCAAAAACATAATAAAAATGCAAAATGAAAGTGAGACGTTGCTTGAAAGTTGCAAAAATTAAAGTTTTGAGTATGAATAAATAAGTCCAAAGCTACGGTTCGAGATCGGTCCTTGGATCCTTATCTCCAAAAGGCGTTTAGGTCTTGGCTACCCTCTTACACCGGCCCTTGGATCTTTATTCAGGAAGGTATGAGGTCTTGGTCTAACACCCTTGGAACCTCATTTCTGGAATGTCTAAAGTCTTGGAACTCTCCGTTGTAACGGCCCTTGGATCCTTTATTCCAAAGGTATAAGGTCTTGGAATTTCCCCGTGAAGCTCCGTAGTTTATGGTACAATAAGAAGTAAAGTTGTAAAAAAAAAAAAAAAAAAAGTGAAAAGTGATGAAAAATGAAAGAAAAATGTATGTTTATGTTTGTTATGAATAAATGTGCGAAACTTGCTTCTTGCAAAATTTAAATCAACCTTTCAACTAGTATTCGTCAAAGGCTTATAAAAATGTTGATTTTTCCGGTCAAAATTTTGAAAATAAGCACACACACCTAACTTATGAATAATTGTGGGAGCGAAAAGTTAAGTCTCGACTTACACAGATTACTAATATAAGTAGTGTTAGCATTTTGCAAAAACGTTTGCACAAGGGTTTTAGACTTAGTTGGGGAGTATAAAAAAGAGGATGACGATTACAATTCCCCGGAGTCACCCATTTTGTGTGATTCCCGTTCCATGATGCCATTTTTGAAAATCAAGCATATTTTTTTACGTTTGTTCTCGTTTTAATTTACTTGCATTTTATAATAAGTCAAAACGGGATATTTTGGTAACCTTGGTATTCTTTTGATCCTTTCATTACTTTATATGATCGGATTGCTAGGGACTAGCAATTGTTTAGTGTGGGGGATTGATGAGTGGCCTTTTACTCATCATTTTATACCCGAAAAACCCCACAAAAATGACCAAAAACACCAAAATGGACCAAATATTGTTACAAATATCCTTGGATTGTGTTTTATGTGTTTCAGGTACAAAAGGAATGAAAACGAGGCAAATATGGACAAAACCGAGCGTGATATGGAAAAGAGCCGAAAACCGAAGCCGGAAAAGACATTATTTATTCGGATTAAATTCAAGCTCGAAAATCCCAATTGGCCCTTGGATTATTTTCATTTGGCAATATTGGTCCCTTGTTCAACTTTGAAAGAATGGCAGATTTGGTTCCCAAGTTTCAACAATTACAAAATTGGTCCTTGTGCTAAATCATTTTAACTAATCCATTCTATCCTAATACACCTAACCCAACAACCCACTTTTAAATCCCACAAGCCCAACACCTAACCAAAAGCCCAACCCACCACCCCTTTATTAATAAAACGGGGTCAAACAATCAGTCAAACCCAGGTCCCAATCATTGTATATCTTCTTCCCTAATCCTTAATTCCTGCCTAATCACACTAAACCCAGATTAATCCACCATCCATCACTTTCACCCTCGCTACCAGCAAAAGAAACCCACATCGTTGTGTTTCCCTTTCCCCCCTCCACCTCATCAAGCCGAGGACCACTATTTTCATCTACGGCTACAATCACAAGATTGGGGAGCAAGCAAAAATCAAGGGCCAAGAAAGCATCCAAGGGCAGAGAAAGCACAAGAGCAGAAGAGAAACCCTAATAGTTTTAGTATAAATAGAATAGGAAGCTGTAGAAAATATTCAGGTTTTATTTAGCTTATTTTTTAAGGTATTTGTTGTAAAACCCAAAATTTAAAATCATGCAAAATTACCAAAATACCCCTGAACTTAAAATTTCACTTAATAATTATATAAAACACAAATTAAATCCCAGACACTTAGAATTTAGAAACATATGAAGTAAAATAATTTGTCCATGCACATTTTAATGTTTTACATGTTATAAAAATAATTTTCACAATTTATAAAGTTATATGGGCCAAAATATATAAAATATACATATAATGTATTTACTTGTTAATTAATTAAAATCAAATAAATGAGATAAACACTACATAAAATAGAGGATCTTTTATTTTCAGTAAATTGATATCATCCTTATCACCTTGGGCTGAAAAATCATCCCCCTCCTCATCCATATACACGTTTTCCCTTTTATTTCCTTTTTATATATTCCTAAAAACCCGTATAAACCTTTGGTATGAACTTTTGATTTGAACCTTGCTATGAACCTTTGCTATGATCCCTCTGATATTGAACCATCTGTAGGGTATTCACAATGCATAAATCACTAGCTTGTGGCTTGTATGGATCGAATGGAGGATGTTTTAGAGAGAGAAATGGGAGCCTTTTAGAGAGAGAAAGTAACTTGTGTAATATTAGATTGAAAAAGGTCCAACCCTTCCCATGTGTGGGAAGGGGTATATATACTACTACATATTACGTCCCTAGTGGACTGTGGAGCGAGCTGACAGAGGGGAAAGCCCCGACCCACTCCACAAATATAGATACTACTAATACTAATACTAATAATACTAAGCTACTGATAATATTACAGATAATCCTACGAGCTATGATGATCTAATAAGTACTCGGGGTGACCGAGTCTTCTGCTGAATATTCATATTCCTAACAATCTCCCCCTAAGGGAGGTCACCCCAGAAGTAATGTTCTGAAATTCAGCACTTCTTCCTTGGATCTTGACATCATAGCTCGTACTCATTGAATCTTCAATGTCATAGATTGCTGTGCAAACATCAGTGATCTGAAGATGACTTCTCTTTTGTCTTGGATGAACTTTGAATAATCTCTGAACGTATCATCCCACTTGAGTCTCCAAGTCATCTTTCTATAGTACTACTCCATGTGATGAAATATACTTAGAGCCGACATGCTCACACGATATGGGTTCATGATCTTCAGTATCAGAGTTAGCAGAAGCTGTGTATAAGGTCTTTTAGGGTGATCATGACTTCTTTGATGATGATGTGGTGTGAACATGTGGAGATGGATTGGCATCTTTTCTGCAACCAGCTACATCAGCAACCAGCTACAGCTTTCCACAGCTACAATCGCCAGAAGTTCCTGCATACGACAGTTAGCAATAAATCGACCGGTACTTACAAGTTTGGACTTCGAGACAGTCAACAGCATATTGTGAAAACTCTCTCTTATCCTTACCAAGACCGTTCCTAATCGAAAACCCACAGAGGGCTTTTTAAGATTTTACCGTAGTAAATCAACGATTAGGTGAGTCGCTGGAGATCACTCCACGACTGTAGACCGGTTGAAACCGCCGCGACCACTAAGCGTAATCCTCAAGGAATTACCTAAGTGACCTGCTTTCAGGGCTGCTTGATATTGACCCTGGCAGGAATTTCCATTCAATCATTGAGAATTACATAAGTAAATTCTCTCATAAATGTTCTGGCAGATTGCTAAGATCTGCGTAGGACTCATGAGATTACAACTGGCGTCCTTACTGTTGAACAACCAGTGTAGAAATGATTCGTGTCCCTATGAGATCTTATTATGTATCTCGTGGCTCTAGACTCAATTGTGCGTTTTGATTTGGTGATCGGAGGCTGGAGAGGACTGCCACCTTTTCAATATCATCTAACTCGGAGTGAGAGAGATGATAGGAATGTATTGAACTCCGTGACAATTGAAACAAGAATCCTTTGAGGGACCTTGAGTGGCTAGGGAGGGTTGTGCAGCGTATCACTGGGTCCATGATACTTTGTCTTCAATGCCAGCAATCAACTAAGTGATTCTGACAGCATATGTATTGACCCGGTTTCTGCCTAAGTTGTAAGGAGGGCTATTTCTTTTCACCCTTTATCTTTACAATTCTTTTTCATTCTTCAACCCCTTCAGTGCTTACCGAGACTTCCTTACTAGTACCTTGTTGGGTTTGTTCCAGTACTAGCTCCATCTCAGTCGGCACTTTTCCCTCATTCACTTTTCTCCTTTTTAATCATACCTAAGGACTTCTACACTAACTAGTGGATTGTCCCTGGGTAGATCCCTCCGGCTCTGGCAGGATCATGGGAACTTGAGCCTAACCTAACCACCCTTATAACTCCATGCATTAATTAAAATGGTCAGTCTTTGGTGTACTTCCACGATTGCCATAAACCAAATCATTGAAAAATCTCTCAAAGTGTTCATGATTCTGAAACACATTTTTGCAAACACTTGAGAGTTTTATATTTTTCAAATGCTCCCCCTCAACATGTGCTCGGTTGATTGTTTTATAAATTTGCACATGTTAGGTAGAGCTTGCACTTTTAGAATTGATCCACTTTCAGTGAACATGACCGATTCGAGACACGCTTACATCACTGGTTAGACCAGCTTGAAATTATTACCCGTCCTGGTCAAGTCCATAGAAAGTTTCTCGAAACGGTACACTCTACTCAGATACATCTTTTTCGAGACACGCTTACATCACTGGTTAGACCAGCTTGAAATTATTACCCGGCCAAGACGTATCCTTTCGATTGATGACAATTCAAATTTCGTCAATTCTTTGGTGAATTCTGAGCCTTGTTCACACAAGATGCCATAATCCATTGTTTTGTAAAACCATTTGCTCCCCCTCAATATATGCATTGATATAAGAAAGATTTTCGTTCATATGGAGGAGCTTGCTTTTATGACCAAAACATTTTGCTCCCCCTCAATATGTGCCTTGATATGCAAAATGGTTTAGCACATACGGGAGAGCTTACATTAATTACCAAATCATCACATTTTATCAGAATTTCCTATTTAAATCACATTCTCTCCCCCGATCAAAAATTTCAAACCATTTGAGATTTGTGATCCCAATTGATTTAAATACGTTTAGAAAAATTCGGGAGAAAATGTGGTCAGGTTTAAATGTATTCTGATTTAGGAGCATACGATGCTCCCCCTGAAACAACGAGAGAGTGTCACTGCTGATGTTGCACAAATTTGGTAAGGTGTTGGAAATTTGAACAAATATGCTCCCCCTCAATTAATGACCCGTTTTCCATTAAAAGAGCTGTAGTCATTCAATTGAGCGACGGACATTTGTGAAAATTTAGTTCAATTTACCACCTTGTGTAACATCAAGACTCTCTTGAAGGATCAAACAAGATAGAGAATCTTGATGAAAAGAAGACTTCTCTTCTTATATACGAAGTGATGCACTGAAACGTACATCAAGTCGGGAGAACATGGATATAAAGTAATCCATGCCCAGGTGAACATCACCCGGTTGGAGGAACAGCTGTCCTTTTGGCGACATGCTTTCCTCATTGTACAGTGCGGGTTGCAGTATGAAGTAACTGCAAGCCATTAAGACATGTTTTAACTGATTAGTATAACTTCTGCTCGAGCTTCATTTAAGAATCCGTGCCATTGTTGAATGACATTTCTAGATACGTAAATGTTATCGATAAACAGAAGACATGCCTAGGTAGAACTATTTTTGGTATTTTCTGATTTTTCGATTTTTATGGTTTTTATAGGTTTTATATTTTTGTATTTTTCTTTTTGATTTAAGATATATACAACTATGTACAAGGATATAAGAAGACAATCCTTTACTCCTCCTTTTCTTCCTGAAGACACTTGAGGGTTTCAGGAGTCATGCTTTTCATGCCAAGGCGTGGGAGAATAAACTGAAACCTTTCTCTTGGGAGGGCCTTGGTGAAGATGTCAGCTAACTGAAACTCTGTCCTCACGAAGTATAGCTCCACAATTCCTTTTTCCACCTGTTCCCTGATGAAGTGATGCCTGATGTCGATGTGTTTTGACCTGGAGTGCTGAACATTGTTACAACAAAGAGCAATGGCGCTTTTGTTGTCACAATATAGGGGAATTTTGTTGTATGAGAATCCATAGTCCGAAAGCTGTGATCGCATCCAAAGGATTTGTGCACAGCAAGCAGACATAGCAATGTACTCAGCTTCAGTAGATGATATGGAAGTGCTCATCTGCTTCTTAGAAGACCAACTAACCAACTTTTCCCCTAAAAATTGAGCTCCTCCTGAAGTACTTCGACGTGTGTCTTGACATCCCGCATGATCAGCATCTGCGTATGCCGTTAACTCCATTGCAGTGTCCTTAGGATACCAGAGACCCATATGAACCGTGCCTTGAAGATATCGGAAGATCCTTTTTACTGCTTCAACATGCTTCTTGGTTGGTCTGGATTGATACCGAGCACACATACATACAGCAAACAGAAGATCTGGTCTGCTAGCCGTGATGTACATCAAAGATCCAATCATGCTTCGATACTGTGTGATATCAACTGGAATCCCTGAAGGATCTTCATCCAGCTTCGTTCTATCAACCATGGGAGTGTCAACAGGTTCACTTGAATGGAATCCAAACTTTTTCATGATCTCGTTGGCGTATTTGGATTGATTGATGAATATGCCTCCGGGACTTTGAGAAACTTGTAGTCCTAAGAAGAATGACATTTGTCCCATCATGGACATTTGGAATTTGGAATTCATCTCCTTTGAGAAACTATCACATTCACCAGGATCTGTTGAAGCAAAGATGATATCATCCACATATATCTGAACTAGCAGTAGATGGTTTCTTGATTTCCTGGTGAATAGTGTAGGATCAACAACACCCTTGGAGAATCTGTTCGCTAGGAGGAACTTGGACAATGTATCATACCATGCCCTTGGCGCCTGTTTTAGCCCATAAAGAGCCTTCTTCAAGCGGTAAACATGAGTAGGGTGTTCAGCATCCACGAATCCCTCAGGTTGACTCACATAAACTTCTTCCTTTAAGTCACCATTCAAGAATGCCGTTTTGACATCCATCTGGTAGACTATCATATTACGACTCGCAGCATTTGCCAGGAAGATTCTTATGGCTTCAATTCTAGCAACCGGAGCAAACGATTCTTCAAAATCAATGCCCTCTTCTTGTCTAAACCCTTTAGCAACTAGCCGTGCCTTGTTCTTTAGGACATCACCATACTCGTCAAGCTTCACTTTGAAGATCCACTTCAAAGCAATGATCATTGCACGCTCCGGAGGAGGCACTAATTCCCAAACTTCAAGTCGATCAAATTCATGGATTTCATCCTGCATGGCCTGGAACCAGCAATCTTTAGTCATTGCTTCTTTGGCATCCTTTGGTTCGACTTTAGACAGTACGGAATTGAAGAAGCACCATAGTGCATCAGTGGCTAGTTGATTACGAGTGGATACTGGACGTGAGGGATTGCCTATGATGTTGTCGATTGGATGATCACTGGTCCATTTCCTGAGATGGTCGTGAGGTTGATGGTTGTGAACAGACGAAGCAGTGCTGTGATCTTCAAGTAAGGATGTGTCTGATGAATGTTCAGGAGCAAATATGTTTTCAAAAGGAACCTCTTCAACAGGAGCAAAAGGATTTACATCCAAAGAATTATTATCTGAAGATTCTTGCATTACTGGAGAAGTTTGAGTGTTTGATGACGAAGGCGATTGACTGGCAGCAGGAGCATTGTGACTGACTGATACTGAAGCTGCAGGACCTTCTGAGTCTTGTGGGGCTTGAACCTCATCCATAGGAATTACAGCTGATTCACTCGGGATGGTTCCATTTGTTGGCTCAAAGTATTCATCAAACATGGGATCGAATAACTTCTTCAACTCCTCACATGTAGGTGGCACATAAGAATCTGCAGGCGTGGAATTCTGTACAAGTCCTGAACTAATGGGTCCAGGAGACAAAAGGTGAAGATCGGGTCCAGAACTGATTTGTCCTGAAACAGGTAGCTCACTCAGCTCATCGAACGTAACATGAATGGTTTCCATGATTTTACGGGTCCTTTTATTGTAGATTCGATACCCTTTACTGTCTGGTGCGTATCCAATGAAAATACCTATATCTGCTTTAGCTCTTAATTTTCCCAGGTCTTGACTATCGTTGGTTGGATAGCAAAGAGCACCAAACACACGCAGAAAGGAAAGATCTGGTTTCTTGTTATGAATTAACTCGAAGGGAGTCTTCTCATGAACCGGATGAATTAGGGATCGGTTTTGAGTGTAACATGCTGTCGCTATAGCTTCTGCCCAGAGAAACATCGGTATCTTTGAAAATATAAGCATGGTTCTTGCAGCCTCCACCAGAGTACGGTTCCTTCGTTCAACCACCCCGTTCTGTTGAGGCGTGCGAGGGATACTTCTCTGATGCGTGATGCCAATACTTTCATAGAAATTACGGAGTTGTTGGTTAACAAACTCAGTACCATTATCTGTGCGGATGATTCTGACAGTTTTATCTAGCCTTACTTGCAGCTGTTTTATCAGTTTAATGATAACCTCTGGAGTTTCGTCCTTGGTTCTCAAAAACTTTACCCATGTGAACCGAGAATAATCATCTACTATCACCAGAACATACTTTCTCCCATTTATGGTTTGTATTCTCATTGGACCGCACAAGTCCATGTGGAGGGTGTGAAGAACTTCTAAGTTGGTGTTGACGGTTTTAGGCTTGTGGGTTTGTTTCTTGCTTTTACCCAGTTGACATGCAGAGCAGAGATGATCTTTCTCATATTTCAGTCTGGGCATCCCTCTAACAAGATCTTTACGGGAAAGATTATTTATGGTACCGAAGTTCAAGTGGTTCAAACGACGATGCCACAACCATGATTTTGTTTTAGAGGCTTTAGAAAGCAAGCATATTGGAGAGGACTTCAACATTTCTTCAATTGAGATGGTGTATAGATTGGTGCCCCGACTACCCTTGAGGAGATCTAAACCATCCAATTCTCTGACGAAACATGTATGCTTTCTGAAAGCCACTTCCAGATCTGAATCACAAAATTGACCCACAGAAAACAGATTGTGTCCTAGTCCTTCCACATAATATACCCTTGAGATTACACTATTACCAAACACATAATCTCCATAACCCATAATAGCACCAAAGTGGTCGTTCCCAAATCTAACTGTCCCGATAAACTTTTTCACGAAGTTCTTGAGCCGTGAGCGATCTCCAGTCATATGTTTTGAGCAGCCTGAGTCCAAATACCACAGGACGATTTGTACGACCTGCATTTGAAACCAGATAACAATGGATAATTGAAAAATGTGGATCCCCAAGTGCAATTGGGGTCCATTTGGTCAGCACACACATATTCAGGAACTACAGATTTCACAGATGCTACTATCTTTTCTGTGGAGACAGAACTTGAGACAGGACAAGACCTAGATGGAGGGCATTGTGATTCTAAAGGCAAGATTCTACCAGTTGGTCTCCATTCCTTATTCTTCACAATTTTATGCATATTCATTTTAGGCAATGGTCTCTGTTTTCCTAAATTGAATTTCCTTCCAGTGGGTCTCCATTCCTTAACTTTTACAATTTTATGCTTATTCATTTTAGGTAACGTGCACGGTTGTCCTAAATTGATATTCCTTCCAGTGGGTCTCCATTGATAGCCTACGCTAGCAAATGTTTTTCCTGTTGCTTTCCAAACCTTTTTGCATGCTTTAGTTATCCTACCATTCTTAACATGGGATGATGCAGAAGACATCAGAAAAGACACAACACATTCATCATGATTAGCAGAAATTAAACAATTATCGCAAGTTTTACAGATAGCATTAGAATTCGAATTAATTACAGTACTTTTGATACTAGAATCAACACGATTCATCCTACTCATTGTAAACTTATTGTTCCTAGGTTGAGCTTCTACATTCTTCAAGTGATCATTCTTAGCTGGCGCAGTCATATCCTTTCTTTCATTTCCTCTAGACCTTGACCCGCTAGCTTGGGTGTCACTTTTTACTCCTGTAGAAGCATCGAAGGTAACATTAGTTTGTTTTTCTGCCTCATGCCTTCTTGATAATGATGTGTTGGGTTCTGATGTTTTGGGTGGTAGGTCAAAGGCTACATACTTGTTCACAACATTGGATGATGATGCAACAAATCTATCTCTATGGCCTCTAAACTTAGGAATTGAGCCTATGGCATATTCTAAGTTTTCCTGAATCCTTTTCGTGAGTTTGCATGCATAGACAACTGCTTGATCAAGTGGCTTATCATTCCTATCCTCTTCAACTACCTCACGAAGTGAGTCAAGACCTTCTCTAAGATGATCTAGATATGTTTGATGGGCAAGGCTGTTATTTCTAATCTTAAACGGAATATGCCCAACATCAACATCATACTTTTTACAATCATTAGCCTTTGGTGTATCACAGTTACAAGTGGTGCATGACATTTTACCTTTCACCCGAGCCTTAAGATTCTCAATTTCATTTGTCAAAGAGGTTATTTGATCGTTATGATTGCTTCTTGTAACTTTAATAGAATCATATAACTCTTTGAAATGTTGTTTAACCTTTGAATTTTCTTCTCGATAACACTCATTTTCATAATGTAACTTATTTATGGTGTTTTGATATTGAAAATTCTGAGAATCTGAAGACGAAGGTTTATTGGTGCCATATACTTCACACTTGTTGGATTTCAATTGGGCAATTTGGGCCTTCAGCAGTCGAATCGTGTTCGTGTGAGCTTGAATTGTCTCATCTCGTTTGCTTAATTCAAAATAAGTATCAAACTCAGGAGCATCCGAGGATGTCTTGACATTTGATATTTTGCATTTTTCTTCTAAGTGTTGATGTTTGAGTTGCAAATTCAGATAATCAACTTCTGGTTTTGAAAAACGTTTAACCATGTTATCATGGTCATCATTTTGAATTTTTTCAAGCAATTTCAAATTCTCCCCCTCAAGCTCAACAACACGATTCTGGGTGACATTTAACGCAATAGCATACTCATTAAATTGACAAGCAGACAATGCAGAATCAGTGACAGTGTAAAATACATCTTGTGCAATACATTTAGCAATCAAGTTGTCGTTAGTAATGAGTATGTTTTTTCTTTCAATCTCTCGACTCTTAAGTTCTATTGCATGTTCATTCACCTCATTTTCCATATCTTTGAACACTACTTTCATTTCATTTATTTCAGCTTTAAGGGCAGTTTGCAACCCTTCAAAGTGTTCTTTAAGTAGTTTAAAGAATGGCATGACCTCAGTTAAGTAACACCTTTTTGCATGTTCAAAACACCTTTCCCCCTCAGTAATGCCAGTGGGTGTGATTCTCTTCTTACATGTTTTATCGAAATCAGCAAACAGTTGCCAAAGCACATATAAGCTAATAAAGGTTTTGCATTCAGTGGGAAGAGACAAAGGCACCAAATTCCTAGGTGTATTGGGAGGATACACCGTTATGGACGCAACTTTTCTAATGAGGGGGGTGTTAGCCTTAAGTTTTTCTACCTTAAGTTTTTCATTATCTTGTTTCCAAAATATCTGCTCAGGTGTTAACTTCGTTTGAGGAGCAAACACAGTCAAACGATTTTCCTCATAATAATCATGGGGTTTGATTATTATTCGTCTGGCTATGCACTTGGGATCCCTCATTTTTTCATTCATTTTTTCTTTCGTTTTATCACTCAACTCATCCTCTTCATCAGTGTAGATATGCTCAGGTTGGTCATGAATAGGCTTAAGCATCACATTACCATCATATAGGGCTGGTTGAAGTACTTGCATGTCCCTAAGGATGGTTGACTTAGGTTCACCTATCATGATTTTACTATGCTTATCACTCAACTTTCTGTGCTTATGAATCATTTGAGCAGTTTGTATGGTTTGATTTTGTGTGTACAACTTATCTTCAAGCTTATTTTTTAACGTCTTGAGTCTAGAGAAATCATTTAAAAGAGTTGTTTCTTTTTGTTTGAATTCTTGCTTAAGTGTGGTTACGCACTTTTGTGCTTCCTGTTTCTGTTTGACAGACTCTTCTAGTTGACTTTTCAAAGAGCTCAACTCTAATTTTAATGTTTCTTCCCGCACTCTAGACTCTTTAATAAGTGTACTCATTTGACCTTCTAATTTCTGCTCACGATCATTAAGCTCAAACTTAGCACGCTGTTCATACATAGCAACTTGTTCTTTATAGATGTTTAGTCTAGTGATCAAGGTATCATCAGGGACAGGCAATTTGTTCTCATGGTACACACATGCATTATCTACACAACCCGCATTATCTAAGGCACATACATTACTCATAGCACACACATCATTATTGACACAGGATTCACCATTTGATACATCAGGAGAGTTGTTGCTATTCAAATACTGTTCATATGAGACAATATTGCTATTTTCCATATCAACATCACTTGAGTCAGAAACAACTGCCTGATGTACTTCTTCGGGAATCTGTTGTCCCTCGACAATATTATATGTGTCATAAATTTTTAGTACCTCAGATATCACAGATGCATTAGAAGGACCAGCTTGACGAGATGAGGCCAGGGAAGACAAGTTAGCCATGAAGATTGTTTGAGCAGTAGGTTCATCATCCACATCAGAGTCAAATGCATCACAGTCATCTGCCTTGAAGATGTTAGGATCATTAAGTGCCAGATCCTGAACAGGTTTCTCATCCACATCTTCATCAAAAGTATTTCCTCCATCTCCTGCCAAGAACAATAACTCTTCCTCATCCAATACAGCACCATTTTCTTGAGCTTGCATTAACAGCATCTTGTCTTTGAAGTAATCTGAGTTCTGAGGACGTTTAGGTTGATTGCAGTTTCTAGCAATGTGTCCAAGCCCCCCACAATTATAACACTTGATCTGTTTCCCTTGCCCCTGATTGGCATTCCCTGCTCTGTTCTGCACATAACCTCGACCCATGTTTCTACCAGCTCTCCCTTGCACATTCTGGACCACAATTTTCCCGTCCTCCACCATTGCTAGATTGCGTGGGTTGGAAGAATTCCTTAACTGATTGTTGGTCTGAGGGAGTGATGCTTGAAACTGTTGAACCAGTAGAGATACTTGATTGGTGAGGTTGTCAATCATTTTGTCGGTCTGAGAGTAGCCTGAGTCAAGTTGTGAACTCATAGCAGGTACTTGTGAGTGAAGTTGGTGATAGCTTGGATTGGATGATGATTGGATTGTTGGTTGTACATTTGTCATGAAAGCCAGTGGGTCATTCGTAGTTGAAGGATTCAACTTTTCTCTCAGCACCCGATCATAGGCAGCATGCTTCTCATGTTGTTGCAGGTAAGCATACAGCTGTTCATAGTTAGTCTCCCTTAAACCTTTGTTGAGTTTGACGGCAGTAACAAATCTGTCCCATTCCGGAGTCATGTTGTTCACAAACTTTGAGTTAAGTTGGATGTTAGGCATAGTCATTCTGATCATCCTCATATCATTCACCAACTTATGAAATCTCACATAGTAATCTGTGACATTTTCTCCTGGGTTCATTTTGAAATGCTCGAACTCATCATACAGCTGTGACTCACGATCTTCCTTTGTGAGTTCTGACCCTGCCAACAACATTTTAACGTTGTCCCACACAGCCTTGGCTTCAGTGTTAAAATTGATGAGCTTGTATACATCCTTTGGAAGACCTTGAATAACTATGTTGGAGGCTCTAATATCGGCATCATACCTCTTCTTTTCTTCTTCATTAAGATCATTGTAGTTTCTAGGTCTGTCGATGCCCCAAGTTACAGTACCATCTTCACCAGTTGTAACAACGTCTCTGGTGGTACCCATCTGATAAGGTCCTTCGTCAATTGACTTAAGAATGTTAACACCATTATCTTTTCCCAAGCAGTAAAGTCTAATTCGTTGTGCCCAAGACTCATAATCCGTCCTATCTAGCATAGGTGGACGAGTGTCAGATCCTGCTGCCTGAATATCATCTGATGATGTACTTGATGTGGTAGCCATAGTAACTACGGGATTTTACTGATCTTGTGATTTAACCGAGAAATCGAATCTTTCGCGGGAATTTCTAAAATCACCAAGACACAAACCGCCTAGACAAACAGCGTAGACACAAACCGCGTATGTGCCTAAGAGACAAACCGAGTTCACACAGGAGACACAAACCGCGTGTGCGCCAAAGAGACAAACCGAGTTCACACCAAAGACACAAACCGCGTATACGCCAAATAGACAAACCGAGTTCACACCGGATATACAAACCGCGTAGACACAAACCGCGTGTGCGTCAAAGAGACAAACCGAGTTCACACCGTAGACACAAACCGCGTACGCACCGTAGAGACAAACCGCGTTGGCTCAAACTTCCAAACCTGTCACTATCAATGCCGTTTGTCCTTTTGCCTAAACTAGTATAAAGACAAACCGAGTACTCGATGCTACACAAACCGCATTCAAGAATCGTCCAAACAACACAAACCGCATCCAAGAACTCTTGAAAGAAAAGCACTCGAATCACCCACAAACACCACACGAGCCTTAAATCTGTGAATCCAAACACTAAATACCACTCTAATACTAATCTTAATCTAGAAAGTACAAAGTAAAACAACTTCTAATCACTAAACAAAGTAGAAAGATGAGATTTATGCTACTTAAACAAACCGAACCAAAACTTAAAGAAAACTACAAATCTAAGCAAATCTAACCAAGAAAAACCTAAAGAACTACACAAATTCAATATAAAACAACCTCTAATCACTAAACAAAAACACAAAATGAAGCGTATGCCACTAATCAAACCGAACAAAGATCTTGAAACACTCCAAATCGACCCAAAAGTAAAAACACCTCACAAACTACACAAATTCGTGAATACCAACTCTCATGGACCTAACCATGGCTCTTGATACCAATTGTAGGGTATTCACAATGCATAAATCACTAGCTTGTGGCTTGTATGGATCGAATGGAGGATGTTTTAGAGAGAGAAATGGGAGCCTTTTAGAGAGAGAAAGTAACTTGTGTAATATTAGATTGAAAAAGGTCCAACCCTTCCCATGTGTGGGAAGGGGTATATATACTACTACATATTACGTCCCTAGTGGACTGTGGAGCGAGCTGACAGAGGGGAAAGCCCCGACCCACTCCACAAATATAGATACTACTAATACTAATACTAATAATACTAAGCTACTGATAATATTACAGATAATCCTACGAGCTATGATGATCTAATAAGTACTCGGGGTGACCGAGTCTTCTGCTGAATATTCATATTCCTAACACCATCTGATATTGAACCCTCTGATATTGAACCATCTGATATTGAACCATCTGATATGACCCATTGATATGAACCATCTGATATGAACTTTCTGATATAATTGAAATAGAAATTGGACTTGAACCACTTGATATGAAACTTGAAATGGACACCTGATAATTGATACTTGGCCTTGACCCACAGTTTGAGACTGCGAGCCACCCACTAGGCATGAGGGTTTCATGTCCCTGTCATTGATGCACCGATGGCTTGACTCTAGGGCAGGAGAGTGATGACATGTCCCGTCCCTTACTTGTCCTGTTACGTAGAGGAAGACTTTGGCCATCTGGAGCGTATGGATGCATCCTAGACTTGTTTTTGTATTCTGTTTCTGTTATATTACCTGTTATACTTGGTGACTGATGGTGTGTGCGATACACGTCTTTCACATCCTGGGAGCTAGCTACTCCACCCCTTGGAGGTATCCCCTCACCCTGTACTTGGTACCGAGGACTCCCCTCCGTACACCTTGATTACTTGATTTGATATTTGATTCTATTCTGGGCTCGTAGTGGATTACTGTTTCTATTACCTTTTAACCTTGTACTTAGTATTCAGAGGTCACCCCTCCGAATACATACTTGACTTGATACTTGACTTGATACATGACTTGACTTAATACTTGACTTGATACATGACTTGACTTGATATGACTTGGGCTCGGGTTTGGGATTACTGTTCCCTTTACTCTTATCTATTGTAACTGTTTCTTAATTCCTGATATATCTGCATAACCTTTATTTTTCTTTCCTGACTCTTGTTATACCTTGCATTGTTTCACTTACTTCACTATCCCATCATTACTGCCTTTTTATCGTTATATCTGTTCACTGAGCTTTCGTAGCTCAGCCGCATTTCTTTTCCTGCGGCAGGTTTTAGTTTGGAAGCTGGGTATGAGTGGAGAGTACCTTGGACTTAGAAGACCTTACTAGCTATTGAAGATGACTAGAAGAATTTATAGTTAGATTTGGAAATTATTGTATTATAACCTTGTAGTTTCAGATTTTCCATTGTAAACATTGAAATTCAATTGTATTATTTATGTCATATGCTTGTGTTTGTTCTGATACGTCACCATCATTGTGACATCTCTACCCTTGTCGGGTTGGGGTGTTACAATTTATGGTATCAGAGACCAGGCTGACGACTTGTAATACATTTACCCTTGACCTGTGAGTTTAGGACCATTAGGCTTCCACTGTAAGAACATAGGAGAACACCTTGAGAACTTGCTTTAGGATTTCTTGATATGAACTTAAGTTTTGACCAGTGAGGAATGGGTAGACTATAAGGCATTTGTTTAAGTATTATTGCTTCCGCATCACTCTGATTCGTGCCTTGACTATGACATTGATTTTGTTGACCTTTAAGACTGTAAAAGTACTAGGTGGATTAAGATAGGTTGTTCTGCTTACGACTCGAGATAAAGTATGATCATCATGAAGGCATATTTATGTGGTGCTAGTATTATGACGTCTGGCCAACGTGATAATACTTACACCATATAACGTGCCCTCATTGTGGCCATAGGATGTCTTGGGGAGTACCTAAGAAGTTAGAATTTGATCTCCGTTGGTTTATCCGTGATTAGTGAGACTTTAGGTTCATTCTACCTATGCGTATACTCTGTCTTTGTTCATTAGATATCTGGATGAGTTCGGACTCTCGTTTTGCATTCTGTTGACCTCAGTTATAAATCTTGAACTCTTGTAGAGCTCTCTACTGTTGATACAGTTAATTTGATCTGAAATCTTGTTCGTATTTCCATATGAGCTTTCCTCTTTGGAAGAACCTCCCCGGGCGTGAGAATGTTTGTGACGATCTTTTGCGATTTGCTACGACTTCGTCTAACCCTGCGACTTCAAATTTCGAGGACGAAAATTTTCTTTTAGAGGGGAAGAAGTTGTAAAACCCAAAATTTAAAATCATGCAAAATTACCAAAATACCCCTGAACTTAAAATTTCACTTAATAATTATATAAAACACAAATTAAATCTCAGACACTTGGAATTTAGAAACATATGAAGTAAAATAATTTGTACATGCACATTTTAATGTTTTACATGTTATAAAAATAATTGTCACAATTTATAAAGTTATATGGGCCGAAATATATAAAATATACATATAATGTATTTACTTGTTAATTAATTAAAATCAAATAAATGAGATAAACACTACATAAAATAGAGGATCTTTTATTTTCAGTAAATTGATATCATCCTTATCACCTTGGGCCAAAAAATCATCCCCCTCCTCATCCATATACACGTTTTCCCTTTTATTTCCTTTTTATATATTCCTAAAAACCCTAAAATAAACCGTATAACCACAAAAACTCTCTCTATCGCATACGAAATTCTGGAGGCTGGTGTTTATTTTTCCTGGGTTCTATCAAGTCTAAGGAAGGTGGGAAAAATAGTCTTAAGGTCGTGGGATTGCTAGTGTTCGCGTAGGAGTTTTCTTGGTGTCGTATTTTTCTAGCCGAAAGGTATAAATACTCTGCACTTCATCCGATCATTCTGAACACCATCTGGTATTTTTATGACCTCCTTTACATCACATAGGATCTATATAAAATGGTAAATTCGATCCATGCATGATTTACAGATCGTTTGGAATTTAACGAATTAATAAACCCTAAAAACGTAAATAAACCCTAAATCGTTCATGCGAATTTTCTGAGCTTCGTACATATTTTATTTGGATTCTATACATGTCATATGGTACTGGAAAAATGGTTCTTGAAATTATAGACGCCTAGATCACGCTTGGTGAGTTTTTGTTCAAACCGGATCATAAAAGGAAAAGGGTTTTAAAATATAAATGGATCGAATGGATTAGGGTTTGGATTTTGGGTGTCATGATTGATTTTAATTAATGTTTTTAAGGTTTATTTAATGATTGAACATGACTGGGAAATTAGGGTTAGGGATTGTGTAGTTTTTGTGTTTACCGATTGGAAAATAAAAACTAAAAGGGGGTGAATTGTAATTAAATAGACTTGTGGGTTATTTTTCTAATATATTTTAGACCAGGGGTGAGTCGTATAAAATATAATATGGGGGTCTTATGTGTAAAATTTGTAATTAGAAGGTTTAAATGGTAAATTGATTTATTATTTAGTTCGAATTGTAAATTTAATTAAATGAGGGACTTGTTTGTAAATTATAAATAAAAAAGGGTAATTCGTATAATTATCAAGGTAAGGGGTATAATGTGTAATTTTTGATAATTGAGGGCTTAATGTGTAAATATGAATATTGTAAGGATTAAATTGTAATTATAAGGTTTGATTTGTAATTTAATTTATTTAAAGGGGTTTAACTTGTAAATGGTTAAAATTAAAGGATTAGAATGGTAATTTTGGGAAACTTATGGATTAAAATGAATAACTTGTAATATTGCACTTTAAACCCTTATCTTTGACATATTTACATTTAAAACCCTAAAATATGGAGAGTTATCATAATTAACCCTAAACTATTTTAACTTGTTAAAATGAACCCTATTTCCATAATAATACTTATTTTATAACTTAACTTAAATTAAAATATTTAAATCTTTCTAATTATGGAAACCTGCTAATTATGGAAACTTTCTAAAAATGGAAACTTTCTAATTTTGAAAACCTGCTAAAAATAGAAGTTACTTAACATGAAAAGATAGTTAAAAACCATTTGTAATTCTGTCTTCTACTCCTTT
This sequence comes from Artemisia tridentata subsp. tridentata, assembly GCA_021014915.2. Taxonomy (NCBI): domain Eukaryota; kingdom Viridiplantae; phylum Streptophyta; class Magnoliopsida; order Asterales; family Asteraceae; genus Artemisia; species Artemisia tridentata. The sequence continues at coordinate 310,762,111 of CP139501.1, read as the reverse complement.
AGGTGCGAGGAAGGAGTGACTTGATTCTTGTCAGTTTGCTATCCTTTGTGTTTTGCTTGCTTGCTAATAAGGTACAGGTATTCTACCCTTTCTCAGTAAGGGTGCCTTCGTTCTCATTACATTCTAGATTTCTGATTCACTATAGGATTCCCTAAGCCATTGCTGTGTTCCCTTATACTTTGATTCGTACTTCATGTTTCACTTACATCTTTCTATATTGGTTTGATTATGATCTGAGCCTTCTTATTTGGGGCTTTCTTATTTGATCTATGCCTTTGTTATGCTTCCCTTGATTTGCGAACCTTGATAATCGAACCTTGCCATGTTCCCTTGATACTTGATATGACTCGTTCATCACCCTATAACATGAATATTTGAATCACTTGATACTTTGAAGGTTCATTTGATTTTGGTAACTAGATGTGAAAACCTTTCTTAATTATATATGAAAGTGTTGAGAAAAGCTATTTTAAATAGATATGATACCACTTTTAAATGAAGGTTACTAAAAGCTTTAAGAAAACTATTTTAAGACTATCTTTATGAAAACCGTTTTGAAAGACCATTTTTATGAAAACTATTTTGTAAGATCATTTTTATGAAAACCATTATTGAAAGATTGCTTTAAATGGACTTTTAATAGAAACTTTTTTTTATGAACTGTTGCTATGAAACTTTGATTATAAACCTTTGGTATGAACTTTTGATTTGAACCTTGCTATGATCCCTCTGATATTGAACCATCTGATATTGAACCCTCTGATATTGAACCATCTGATATGACCATTTGATATGAACCATCTGATATGACCCTTTGATATGAACCATCTGATATGAACTTTCTGATATAATTGAAATAGAAATTGGACTTGAACCACTTGATATGAAACTTGAACTGGACACTTGACACTTGATACTTGGCCTTGACCTACAGTTTGAGACTGCGAGCCACCCGCTAGGCATGAGGGTTTCATGTCCCTGTCATTGATGCACCGATGGCTTGACTCTAGGGCAGGAGAGTGATGACATGTCCCGTCCCTTACTTGTCTTGTTACGTAGAGGAAGACTTTGGCCATCTGGGGCGTATGGATGCATCCTAGACTTGTTTCTGTATTCTGTTTCTGTTATATTACCTGTTATACTTGGTGACTGATGGTGTGTGCGATACACGTCTTTCACATCCTGGGAGCTAGCTACTCCACCCCTTGGAGGTATCCCCTCACCCTGTACTTGGTACCGAGGACTCCCCTCCGTACACCTTGATTACTTGATTTGATATTTGATTCTGTTCTGGGCTCGTAGTGGATTACTGTTTCTGTTACCTTTTAACCTTGTACTTAGTATTCCGAGGTCACCCCTCCGAATACATACTTGACTTGATACATGACTTGACTTAATACTTGACTTGATACATGACTTGACTTGATATGACTTGGGCTCGGGTTTGGGATTACTGTTCCCTTTACTCTTATCTATTGTAACTGTTTCTTAATTCCTGATATATCTGCATAACCTTTATTTTTCTTTCCTGACTCTTGTTATACCTTGCATTGTTTCACTTACTTCACTATCCCATCATTACTGCCTTGTTATCGTTATATCTGTTCACTGAGCTTTCGTAGCTCAGCCGCATTTCTTTTCCTGTGGCAGGTTTTAGTTTGGAAGCTGGGTATGAGTGGAGAGTACCTTGGACTTAGAAGACCTTACTAGCTATTGAAGATGACTAGAAAAATTTATAGTTATGATTTGGAAATTATTGTATTATAACCTTGCAGTTTCAGATTTTCCATTGTAAACATTGAAATTCAATTGTATTATTTATGTCATATGCTTGTGTTTGTTCTGATACGTCACCATCATTGTGACATCTCTACCCTTGTCAGGTTGGGGTGTTACATTTGTATTTTCAGCTTATTTTTATTTACCAGCATTGTAATTTACTTTTATTTTAATATAAATTCAGTCTTTATTTTAATTACCCTTAAAAATCCAAAATTATTGTTACAACTTATTTCTTGCTTATTGCTTAAGTTGTGTTTATTGCTTATCTTTAAGTTCATTTTTATGTTTATCATTACCTTATTGTTTTATATCAGTTCTCTTTAGCTTAAATTTAAGTTTTTGCCAAAAATTAGAAAAAAGCCAAAAATAGCTTAATTGTGTTATAGCTTCTTCATAGCTTATTGGTTATTAAATATAGCTTATTAAGGTATATCTTAGTTAGTTGACACTAGTGGTTCAGAAACTTAGCTTTTTTTTGTTCTGCTTTAGTGTTAAAGTTGAAATCTCAGTTTTAAAGGAGTGTTTGGAATAGCCTTGGAAATGGGTCAAAACGGGTCAAAATCCTTGCTACTGTTCATATGCACCTTTGAATAAGTTTATTTAGATTAAATCAGTTAAGAATAGTTAAATATAGGTAGATTTTAATTGTTTTGCAAAGTTTGGTAGTTTTAGAGATGATTTTCCAAATCTTGAGGTTAGTACTGTTCTAGAATTGCTTATTTGCATCAGCCATTAGTTGTGTCATTTGGTGAGTTCAAATCAACACTTAAAAGTTAGTGTAATAGAGTTGATTGCATTTCCTTAGGTTTTGAGGAGTTTTAACCAAATTCTGCATGTAAAACTGTTTCAGAACCCCTATTCCTAAAACGAGTCTGCAAAAGCTCTTTTAGAACTTAATTGTGATTTCTAAGCTGCTGATAATCTTTACTCTAGTAGCTTATATGTTAGTCTTAACTTGTGTCAGCTAATTTACTTGACTTTTAGCTTATTAGTTGGATTATTTTAAGCCTAGGTAGTTCTGCATTAGTACCTTAATTCATGTTCTAGCTATTTTAGGGGTTAAATTTTAGTGCTTATTTATTAAAGAATATGTCTGAATCTCATTCCACTTGTTGGTTGTCAGTTGTTCTATGCTGATTCACCATTTCTACATCAGTTCTCAGCTTGTTCATGGCTTATTTGTGGTGTCAATAAGTGGTCAATCAGCTTTAGTTCCCCTGTGCACCTTCCCTGTTCTGTCCCATTTGCCCCACTGCACAGCTTATTTTTAAGCAGTACATAAGCCCCTTTTAGTCTGACTTTTGTTCCTAGAACTTATTGGTTGTTGAAATTTTAGATTATTCAGTTCTTGAGGTTTCTACTTTAGATTTAAGTGATTATTTATTAGCCTAAAAGTCCCATGTTGGTCTGTTCATCTCATCAGTAGTTAGGCTTCTTTGCTTCTTAACAAGCCTACTGATCAGCCAATCAAGGGCTTTTTCTGAGCTTCTTTCAAGTTTAAAAAGATATTTTCAGTTATAAATATTGCTTATTTGTTAGTGCTTACTAAGTATTTAAAAGAAAAACAAAAAAAATAAAAATAAATAAATAAATAAATTTTTTTTTGCAAAACCTGGGACTCGAACCTAGGTCTGCTAGCTCACAACACACACACAATACCAATCCGCCCTTGGGTCTTTTTCGGTATATCCTTGCAACATTTAATTGATAAACACTCTTTCCTTATAAGCAGTTCGATTTATTTAGCTTTTTCCCAGCTTATTGAAATAAGCTGGGAACTTTTTTATATTTTTCCTAGCTTCAGTATTGTTTAAAGTATTTTTAGGAAAATTTTCAGATTTTTCTTTTTACGTTTAGTATTTTTAATCATTTATTTTCTTTTAATTAGTTTTTATTCGTATTTAATTATTAAAAAGTCAAAAAAATATAATTTTTTTTTCAAAATTTTCTTTTGTCATTTAGGACTTAAGAAAATTATTTTGGTATTCGTAGGGTTAGTTTTTAATAGATTTGACGTTTATGCACGTTTTTAGTTTACCAGTTGGCGTTATTTGATTTTTGCTTAATTAGAAATTAGTACCCAAGTGACCTTCGTCTTTTCAAGCATTTTAATACCAAACCGAAAACGATATCCTCAATTTCACACCTCGTTGGGACTACGACCCGGGTATTCGCTTATCCGGTTATTTATTTATTGATTTGTGCGTTAAGTGTTGCTCGTTGACATTTCTTCGTGAAAGGTTGACTTGTGACGAGTTTGACCATAATCAATCAATGAGCAAGTCTACAGTGCCAAAGGTAAGAAAAATTAAAGTCTGACTTAATTCTCTTACTTATGTTATACATTGAATTATTTTTATTGGATACATAATCATTCATGTCAATCTCAAACACACCATTCACAGCAATATCATTAAAATAAACAATACCATTTAAAGAAATAGAAATTCCATTACTCGTGATAGTGTGAATAAAACCCAAATCTAACAAACATGAAAAGGAAACAACACCTCTAATAATAAAAGATGCATAATGACAATTGTTTAATGACAGTACTAAGCCCGAAGGCAAAACTAAATTAAACACTCCTATGGCTTCAACAGCTGCAGATGCTCCATTTCTCACATGTAGATATTGCTCCCCATAGGCAAGCTTTCTTTCCACTCTAAACCCCTGCAGCGTATTACAAATGTGAATGCCGCATCCAGTATCATATACTCAGGAATTAATTTTATGATTTAGAGTAAATAATTCAATCATAAGTGAGTTACCTGAAGTGCTGGCACCCAAGTGCCCAGACTTCTTGTTCTTACTTTCTCGCAAATCTTGGATATAAAGAGGACAATTCCTCTTCCAATGACCAACTACATGACAGTAGTGGCAAGCCTGGTCCTTCTTTGGATTATCCTTCTTCTTAGGAGGATCTTTCTTGAGTTGAGGTTGATAAGCCATAACTAGCTTACCCTTATCAACCTTTCCCTTTCCCTTACCCTTCTTGTTCGCATTTGGCTTGTTAATTCTATCCCCTTGAATAGCAAGTACCTGGGGTGTAGGAGCCTTTGGTGGTAAACCTTTCTCGTAATCAATAAGCAATGCATGTAAATCAATAACTCTCTTCCCCACGCAATGCATATTGAAATTACGCACAAAACCACTAAATTCCTTATTCAGGGATCTATTGATTAAGTTAACAACAATATCTTGTTCATAGATCTTACCAAGTGCTTGTAGTTGATCTATGTAACCTTTCATTTTCAACACATGAGCACTTACAGGTTCACCATCTGCCTGCTTACAACCGTGTAGAGATTCCATCAAATCATATACCTCAACGGTTTGTGGTTTCTCAAACATTTTTCTGAGTTCGCTGAGCATGTCCATAGGGAAGAAATTCTCAAACTGCTTTTGTAAAGCAGGTGTCATTGCTCCCAACATTAAATAGGCCACATTATTATGTGTCTTAAACTCAGCTTTCCACAATGCTTTTTCCTCATCAGTTGAAGTTTCAGCAGTAGGTTCAGCAGAACAAGGCTTATATAAGAATTCAAGTTGATCTGTCACTCGCAGGACAATCCTGAGTGAGCGAAACCAATCATTGAAATTCTGAGAGCCAGTCAATTTTTCTCGTTCAAAGAATGATTTGAACGCAGAACTCATAGTAGTGTTATTGTTTTGAGCCATTTCTACAGATAAAGAAAGTTCAAACATTAGTATTTTCGATAATACAATTTTTCAAGAAAATAAAATACCCAAGGAAATATTCATATAACCATAGTATTTTCTTGAAAACTAGGATCCAAATTAACATAGTTTCATTACATCAGTTGATCTGCTAGTAATGAAAGTATGAAATTTACCTTTCCATTGTAATCTAGTCCAAGCTCTCACATGACGTAAATTACAACTTCAAGTGTTCTTTTAATTAGATGGCATTAACTTAATTTTAAGGGTACTAGTTTTGATGTTTATAATCAAAATATGTACGAAGAAGCATGCATACATCTTCGTATCATAAGTTTAATAAAACCTTTTTATTTACCAATTCATTAAGATCAAATTTACAAACGTTTTCAATTGAGGTATTGGGTTCACCAATCAAAGAATTTACCTTTAATTATCGTCCATTATATCGTACTTTTGTATAAGTCTAAAGACTTAGTATTTCGGATAATTACCACAAAGTGGCGTATGAAATTAAAGCTAATTCACCCTTAAGGTGATTTTGTACATAAAATAGTCGTACTTGGTAGCTCCAATTTGACGCACAAAGGAGCGTAGAAACAAAGGTCAGTGCGAAGCTTATTAAAAACCCGTTCCTACTTATACCCCTCTTATAGTTTGTCACAATTGGGTGAGCCGTTCGTACTATTGGTACAAAACTCAACAATCAATTAAAACACTTTAAAAATTTAACTATTCGAAAACAATTCATTGTTTCACCATTATTTAGTCCATATTATTTTCTATTCAAAATTACACTTTTTTCGTTTATAAACATGTCTTTACAATAAATAAACAAAAAACAAGTAATACAAATAAAAAATAAAACAACTAAATAAACTTACATAACATAACAATTAATTATGTAAAAACATGTAGCCACATGCAAACTTAATTCGATAAAACCTATTAATAATCAATTCTAGGTTTATATTGTATATATTCAACTAAGAATATCACTTACAAAGGTAAGTGAGCCACATGCATCGACGTATCGATTGCGTTAGTCATAATTAAATATGCACCACATAGCACGTAATTGATTACTTAATGTATTTGAGTCTTCCCCAATTCGACATCTATCAATTAAATTTCATGTGTAAATCATCACAACAATAAATCCATGCCAAACATGCATGTTTTCATGGATTTTACATAACAATTATCAAGTTGCCACAAGATCGCATACTAACACATAAACATGTTAATCTAGGGTTTATAATCCAATTAAAAATAAAACCCAAACCCTAAAATTAATTAGAGGTAATCGACCAAAAAAAATTAGGGTTTGATTTTTTATAACCCTAAAAAGTCGACTAATAATATAAAACATAATTCAAGATTCGTTTTTTATGCGTTTTGGTAATTAATTACACATTATCCAAGGCTCGTGATGCCACTGTTGGAATTTTAATATCATGTCATACATAATTAAACACATAAAGCATCAAAGTAATAGCGGAAGTGAGTAGGATCAAATAACATGTAAATTAATTAACCAATAATAAAAGTATGCGTACCTTAAGATTCTAGCCAAACAAGAATCTAATCCAAGCAACAATAGTGATGAACCCTAATTAGAGTTTATAAGGATTACACGAATTGCCCCTTACCGATTTTGCAATTCAATCCAAGAATCAAACAATAGTGTGTTTGATTCACGTTCTTGTACACACGTGCTAATACCAAGTAAATGTTTATGCAAGTAAAGAACACAAAACGTTTTAGGTTTTGAAAACCAAAAAGTCGAAACCCTTAGGAGGGGGGTTCGGCTGATCGAATCACAAAGAAAACAAAACACAAAGTTAGGGTTTAGTATTGTGTACAAGAGATACAAAAACTAATAACCCTTGATATGTTTATATAGTGTAGATTTCTTGGAGCTTAAGTTGGATTTGGTTTGGGTTTCCCCTCCCCAAACCGATCGGCCAACACCCTCTAAGGGTGTTCCGGAATCTTCTTGACTTACCAAATATTTACACATATTTCTTTCCTTTTATCTGTTAACGGTCGTTAGTAATTATCCGTTAAATACTAACAATCGTTATGTGTTTTGTGTATATAATAATTAAATATAACTTTTTATAAATAATTATTATTCATTTACTCTTCATACGTAAAGTGTGCAATCCCGTGATCTCGAGTTCGATCCTAACACACAACAATTATTTTATGTTTACAAAACTAACAAAAAAATGATGTCACGTCATACCATCTCATCATTTTCCCATTTCACTTCCTTTATCGCTCACATAAAAAGCTCCTCCCTAGGCACTCAAGCCAAAACCCTACTTTTGAGACCAAATATACCCAATTAAAACACAAACTACACAAAACCCAACTAAAAAAAACAAAAGTTCCTTCATTTGACACGAGTCAAATCCTTCACTTTTGTTTTGGTGCAAGAGGAGGGAGTGTAGTCACCTAGCTTTGACTCAAGCCAAAAGGATGTCGCGTTGGTTTGGCATGAGGTTGAAGCCCCTGCACTCTTTGCTCTTATGCCCAATACTTTTTAGCCGTACCATAACTTTTCTGCGCCATCAATTTTAGCATATTTTTATTTTTTCAAAGGCAATACTAGCAAAATATTGAGATTTCAATTGAAAAATCACTTTACGAAAGTGTTTTAAAGATCAATACCTTAAATCTGATTCAACAAACATTGAATCAAAATATTGTTACATGCATTTTAATGAACTAGCAGGGTACCCGCGCGTTGCAGCGGCGGGTACCCTGAAATAAAATTTTCCCGTGAAATAAAATTTACGGATATCAAGAATTTCGTTTTGCTCGCGCCCGTTGGCTCGTGTCTGTTCGGGCTCGAGCCCATTTGGCCCGTGCCCGTTCGGGCTCAAGCCCATTTGGCCCGTTGCCCGTTCGGGCTTGAATATTTGTATAATGTGATAGTGACATTTAATGCAGGAATTGTGTTTAAGTTGGTTGTACAATATGCTTGATAATTTGTATTTCTTATGTAAGGGGTGTTTTAATAACTGTATTAATTGTATTTATTGAGCAGTTAATTAATTGTATTTAATGTACATAATGATTTATTTATTGTATTTAATGTTAGTATTTCTATTTTAATTAGTTGTACTTTGAGCTTAAGAACTTGTAAATGTTAGAAAATATGTTTTAATTACTTGTACTTTTAGCTTTATAACTTGAATTACTTAATTTTAAGAGTTTCCATTATTAATAGGCCTTAATGCTTTATAATATAGTAAGATTAATGACAAAGAACTTTTGTAATATGACTCATCTATTCATTTAACGATAAGTGTTTTTCACTTATCATTTGCACCAATCAATTTACTAGATATTAAGCTTGTTTATTTTCAAACCTTGCATAATATCTATGTATTAGACGTGCCGTAATAGATAAACCAAGACAGAGTCTTTGTATAGGTGGCAACTTCACCAACGTGTCTTTCCTTGTTAGGGAGCTCTCGCGCGACGCGTTTTAAATGGCAAAAAGGCAAGACTCGGTCGTCCCTAAGATCTAGTCGTGAGGTTTTTTTTTTTTTTTTTTTTTTTTTTTTTTTTTTTTTTTTTTTAAATTTTTGTGTGTGTGTGTTTTTTGGTGGAGTATGTTTTGGTAGTGAAGTTGGTTGTCTTATTAAACTAAGTTTGTGGTGTATTTGGTTGTATAGAGAGAAAACTGAGTTGATGCTAAAGTGGTGATGAATGTGGTTTTGTAGCTTCCTTTTTACGCTTATTCTTAGGTGCGTGAAATTATTAGTGAGAGTCGTTTTATTAACTATATTTGTCAAAATAAAATATAAAATAACAAAAACGTTAAAGTTAAAGTAAGATTTTCAAGATCGGGATCTTACCTAGGATCGTTTTCGTCTTTGCAAGATCGTGATTGTAAGATCGGATCGGGATCCTAAGATCCTACTATAATGCTATTTTTAATGATCTTTGTAATATTATTCAAATCTACAAATTATTATATATTATAAACATGAAATTATAAGAATATTTTATGAAAATGCTGTTTTAAATTATGAATAAGGAATATTTAAGAAGAATTACATGTTGTTTTTAAAGGCATATATCCCTCTCAAAGTGAATAATTGCATATATATCATTTGTACAAGTTTTTTATGCACATAGTACAATGGTTTTTATGCATGCTTTGGATATATATGCAATTATGCATTTTCGGAAGGATATATATTCAAAAACCCATTTTTTAAATTATATAAAAACATAACCATAATTTTGTAGTTTTTTTTGTTTGCGGTTCGAGAAAAATAAGATTGAATCGGAGTAGATCTTAAGATTCTATGGTCAAGATCGGGATCTTATAAGATCTTAAGCTTGTTAAGATCCTACGTAGGATCCGGATCATTTTTGCTTCATAGAATCATAAAATCGTAAGATCCTAAGATCAGAATCAGGATCTTAACAACTATGCGTTAAACGACTCAAGTAGACGTTAGAATAAAGAACCAAAATTAGTGATCCCTCAACTCTTAAAAATGACAAAGCAATAACCAATGAGAACCCACCACGTCAGACACAACACGAGATCCAATCCTATTGGTTCAAACACCATTCTTCCAAATCTCATTGGTCCACGTCAGCATGAATGACATGCTGAACTAGTTTTTCCTCCCTTGAGATCCGCACAAACCCCACTCTCATTATATAACACCCTGCACTACACGCGCCATTTTATGTATATATCATTACCACATAAAAACACAAATCTCAAACTGAAAAAGAAAAAAAAAAACTCAACCATGGCTCGCTCTGGTATCGCGTTAGCGATCATTTTACTCGGTATATCACATTCTTCATTTTTTTTTATAGATCTGTTAGCTTATTGTTAGTAATTTAGATCTGATTAATGTGTTAGTTAATTAGTTAGATCTGTGAATGCTAGGGTTATAGATCACTGTTTTATATATCAATAACTTTTATATTATCCATTAATATAGAAAATATCAATTACAATCAGATGGCGGGCAAACGGGCAACAAGTTGCGCCGCAACCCCCTTTTGGATAGCAACCCAATCCTACTAAAGATGAAATTTTGTGTCTTAGGGGTCGAAATATTACTTTATATATTGTATTACTGATTTAACGGTTTTGTTAACTACTGATGATGAAGGATTAATGTGTGATGAAAACAGTTAGGCGTTTGTTGTAGCTGATTTGATGAAATTTAGATCAGTGATTTAACGGTTTTGGTGACATTGTCAGATTTGAATTTTAGGTTAGGTTAGATTTTTAACGAGTAATTCGGCGCGTTGACAGCTTTTTATTACTACCTCCGTCCCAAAATAAGTGTCCAGTTTGATTTTTCATATTCAAACTGGTTCAAGTGTTATATAATATTTGATGCAAAATATATAAATGGATTGGGTTTTAAGTGTATTTTTCAATGGTATAATTTTTCATCAAGTATTATTTAACACAAAAAAATATGTAAGGTCAAAGATGAACCAGTTTGACTCTTCTGAAAAGTCAAACTGGACACTTATTTTGGGACGGAGGGAGTATAATTAAATGGTTAAAAACATGATTAGGAGTCGGCAGGTTTCTAATAGTTTTGCTACCACTGTGAAATCTGAATTTTACTTTGCTAATTTGGTTAGCTTAGGTTTTTATGCTAGTGATTTGGTGCGTTGTTTAGATTGAAATGAGTAGAAACATGATGAGGGTTCGGTACATCTTTTGACAGTTTTGCTATTCAAATTTGAATTTTAGTTTGTTTATTTGGTTAGATATTTATACGTGTGATTTGGCGCGTTCACCTGTAGTTTATATTGAAATGATTGGAAGTTTGATTTAGATTTGGTATTATGGCGTTGATGTTAATTTGGTTAGCTTTTAAGACGTTATTATGGATGATTTGTTGATTAATTGGTTTAGGTTTATACAACTATAGAATAATATCTTTAACGCCTTTCTAAAAACAAGCTAACGTATTCTCATAGACGTTCTTTTAAATGAAATTATTACTGTTAATGAGCAAATATAGATAGATATTAATTACGATAGTTACTTCAAAGCTTATTTCTAACATGTTGTTCCTTGTACTTTATTTTTAATAAATGTGGGTGACTTTGAGAATTAATTATTCCGTAAGTACTAAACGAGTAAACTGCAATGTTATTACAGGATGTCTATTTGCAATTTCCATTGCGAAAGAAGAGGCCAACAAGCTAGGAACAGTTATTGGGATAGATCTTGGAACTACTTATTCCTGTGTCGGAGTTTACAAGAATGGTCATGTTGAAATTATCGCTAACGATCAAGGAAACCGTATCACTCCATCATGGGTGGCTTTCACTGATTCCGAGAGGTTGATTGGTGAGGCAGCTAAGAATCAAGCAGCTGTAAACGCCGAGAGGACTGTCTTTGATGTTAAGAGACTTATCGGGAGAAAGTATAAATCTTAATTTTTTTTTTATTTATTTATTTATTTATTTTTTTATTTTAATTTTTAGATATTAGCGTTAAGGTATCTAGCAATATTGACATTGTAATGTTTGTATGGCAGGTTTGAGGATAAGGAAGTCCAAAGGGATATGAAACTCGCTCCCTACAAAATCGTGAACAAGGATGGAAAGCCTTATATCCAAGTCCAGCTTCAGGGTGGGGAGACTAAGGTCTTCAGTCCCGAGGAGATCAGCGCCATGATTCTAACCAAGATGAAGGAGACAGCTGAGGCTTTCCTTGGAAAGAAGATTAAGGATGCAGTCGTCACTGTTCCTGGTAAATAACCAACAAAGTTGCAAATATAGTTTAGCTTTGTACACTTGATAACTGTTTTTTGATGATTTGTTTCTTAATTCATTTTGCAGCATACTTTAACGATGCCCAAAGGCAGGCTACCAAGGATGCTGGTGTGATTGCTGGCTTAAATGTTGCTAGAATCATCAATGAACCTACAGCTGCTGCTATCGCATATGGTCTAGACAAGAAAGGTGGCGAGAAGAACATTCTCGTTTTTGATCTTGGTGGTGGAACTTTCGATGTCAGTATCTTGACCATTGATAACGGTGTCTTTGAGGTTCTTTCCACAAACGGAGACACCCATCTTGGAGGTGAGTGGTCTACTTTTTAACCTTTTTTGTCGATATGATATGCTTGCATTTAAGAAGTGTTTGCCTTCGTGATTGCGTACTAAAGTAATTTTTTTTTTCCAGGGGAGGACTTTGACCAGAGGATCATGGAATACTTCATCAAGTTGATCAAGAAGAAGCACGGAAAAGACATCAGCAAGGACAACAGAGCTCTTGGAAAGTTGAGGAGGGAAGCAGAACGTGCCAAGAGGGCATTGAGTAGCCAACATCAAGTCCGTGTTGAAATTGAATCACTCTTTGACGGTGTGGATTTGTCTGAGCCATTGACCCGTGCCCGTTTCGAGGAATTGAACAACGACTTGTTCAGAAAGACAATGGGACCCGTGAAGAAAGCCATGGAAGATGCTGGTCTACAGAAAAGTCAAATTGACGAGATTGTTCTTGTTGGTGGTAGTACTAGAATCCCAAAGGTTCAACAGCTCCTTAGAGACTATTTTGATGGTAAGGAACCCAACAAGGGTGTGAACCCTGATGAAGCAGTTGCCTTCGGTGCTGCAGTTCAAGGAGGTATTTTGAGCGGTGAAGGTGGTGAAGAAACTAAAGGTAAACCAAACTTCTATTATTTATTACAGACACGGTTTTATGACTTTATCCCAATTGTATGAAGATGTTCATAATTAATATCGGTATCTTTTACTTTAATGTAGATATCCTTCTATTGGATGTCGCACCACTTACCCTTGGTATTGAAACCGTTGGAGGAGTGATGACCAAGTTGATCCCCAGAAACACTGTTATCCCAACCAAGAAATCTCAAGTCTTCACCACATACCAAGATCAGCAAACCGTAGTCTCCATTCAGGTAACGTTTTGGATACACTGTTAACGTGTCAGTAAATTTTAATACTGTTTTCGTCCTAAAATTGAGCTTATGTCTGCGTAACAGGTGTTTGAAGGTGAAAGGAGTCTTACAAAGGATTGCAGGCTTCTTGGAAAGTTTGATCTTTCAGGCATTGCCGCAGCTCCAAGGTTTGTTGATAAATTGATTACTTTTGTATGTTATAGTGATGTCGTGTGAAAAGGCATATGTGCTTACTATGTTATTGTATATTTGAAACAGGGGAACCCCACAAATTGAAGTGACGTTTGAAGTGGATGCCAATGGTATCTTGAATGTGAAGGCTGAGGACAAGGGAACCGGCAAGGCAGAAAAGATCACTATCACCAATGAGAAGGGGCGATTGAGTCAGGAAGAAATCGAGCGTATGGTTCGTGAAGCTGAAGAGTTTGCAGAGGAAGACAAGAAGGTGAAGGAAAAGATTGATGCACGTAATGCCCTTGAGACTTACGTGTACAACATGAAGAACCAAGTCAGTGACAAGGATAAATTGGCTGACAAGCTCGAGGCTGATGAGAAAGAGAAGATTGAAGCAGCAACAAAGGAGGCTCTTGAGTGGTTGGATGAGAACCATTCGGCTGAGAAAGAGGAGTATGATGAGAAGCTTAAAGAGGTGGAAGCTGTTTGCAACCCCATCATTACTGCTGTTTATCAGAGAACAGGTGGTGCCCCTGGTGGTGACGCTGACTCGACAGAAGACGATGATGAACATGATGAGCTTTAGGTCTTTATCATATATAGACAAGAGAGATAGGAAGAGCAGAGCAGAGGATATTAGTGTAATTTTGGGAGTACCTTGGAGTCAGATTTTTTGTCCTTGGTTTTAAACATTTGACAAAATTTTAAACATGTATCATTCCTGTTGCTTGCTTCAGAAATCTAGTTTCGCCTCATTTAGATTTGTTTGTTCTCATGTTATCGAGAATAACCAACTTAAAAAGATGAAACCTGATATGTAGTAATGTAGTACCTTATATGATGGAATTCAAGAAATTTCTTTTTGAATATAACGCATGTATCGGTATAATTACTGCATTTAGGTGCTGTTAAAGTTCATATTGGATTTGTTGTCAATTGCTAGATATCAAAAATGATGTTTCAGAAGGTTATTTTCTTTACTTCTTCCCCCTTTACCTGCCTTGAGGGTATGGAGCCGCGTCGTTCGATATGGTGAGCTTCACGGGGGTCGCTACTCCGCGGGAAGCGAACAATTGTGCACTCTGATTTCAAAATGAATGTAGCACGCGACTTAAATGAATGTGGCATGCGACTTAATTTTAGTGAACCCCCTTTGTTTCCAGGTGTTTTCACTTTCACCTGCAGCGAATGTGGGTGACTTTAGGCTGTCCCACGTCAACGGTGCGGAATCATTGCAGATGCAAAGTTGTGCCTAGTAACTATTAAGTATATGCTGAGATTGAAATAATTGGTAGATATGTTTGTTGTTCACTAATAATAATGATTATGTGCAGAGACTGAAAAATTGTATATATGTTTGAAATTCACTATCAACAAAATTTCTTTCCTTTTTCGTCAAAGTATGCACGGCGCAAGTCTATCTTACTATCTGCTGGCTGAAGAAACTAGAAGGAAAAATAAATAAAAAAATTCGTTGTATGATAAACATGAAGCATCATTTCAAATTAGAGGCTTATTCCCTGTTTTTAACCTTATTTGAAATTCTAATGAAATTTATACAAAAGTTACAGTTGGTGGTAAGGTTACAAAAGTTGCAGTTACTTAATACTGAAATGAAAGCTAAAGGCCGGCTTTGGGATCAGCTGAACCAGCAGCAACAACCCCAGCACCATTTGATGTAGTTGCATCTTTACCAACACTAAGCTCGTCCACAAGTTCATCTATTTTGCGAAATTGGTATGGCCATCTTGAATTATACAGGAACTGACGTAGATCAAACCTATTATCTTCTGGTGAATAGCTCTGTGCACATAAAGGCGAATATAGTTAGGACATGCCTGAGGGAGGAAGCATTTGCAGAAATATTTTAAAGAAAACGGAATACCTCAGCATGATAGGAGGGTGTTAATACAGTCATCTTGTGTCGATTGATGGAATAGTACTTGAAGAAGTGCTTCACTTTATCAGCTACCTCAGAAGGACTTAGCTTTGAACCCCAACCAAAACATAGATTCTGTAAACAACATGTGCACACATGACAGTGTCAATACAGTCATCTTTTGTCGTATGATATTGACTAGTAATACTTTAGTTATTACAAGTACACATTCAAACGCAAACAGAACACATTAGAATACTGGTTAGATAAGTGGTTTTATTACAAACCTTGAACATAGACACAGGTCCGCATCGGAAAATCTTCCTCAACCTTCCATATGCTGAAAGTTCATTATACGTCATTCCCATGTCCACTTCATCCAGCTGATTCAATGCAAAAAATATCAGCCTCAAACTACATGCTAATAAAACTTGATTTAAATCAATTGATACAAGTCTACAAGGTAAGGTAATTTGCCTGACTGTAATTTGATCGAATGGGCTCCAGCTCAGCAGTTGGTGGAGCAGCTTCAATATCCGCTAAAGATGAGAAACCAAGATGCGTGGCAGCCCATTTCAAAAACCTTCGAAGATCTTGCTTACTAATACTTCCAATTGGATTTATATCCGCAGAACTGCAGTCATACTGCAATAGAAATATTAAAGACACTCGAATAAACCATATAAAAGTTCAGACGAGTCATTAGAATACCTTTGTTAGGTAACCGCGCAATGCTTCATCCACATTGGAGCTACCCAACACAAGATAAAAGCCTGGTTTACTATGAACCCATGGCAATAACGAAGCTAGCATAAACGCCAACACCATTCTAATTCGAGCTTGTATATTCTGTAGCCCCAAATTTTCGGTATTTGATCCCCCGTCAACCTATGAGAAAAATAATACAACATTACCTGGTAAGTTAAATATATGATCATGTGGATGTCAAACATTAAATTCCTAAATTTATTTTTTACCTTGTAACGAGGATGCTTTCCAGTAAGTGTTTGAAATAAAGATAGAAAAGCAGACACTACAGTGTCTATAGAAACATCAAGATGCCATGATCCAATCTCATCTGCAAGCACCTTTGCTCGTGTCCGTGTGGCATCAGAACTGTTTTCTGATCCCATGAAAACAGTGTAGAATATGCGTTTTGCAAATTCTTTGCTGTCGGTAGGAAATTGACCATCAGTGTAACGTCCTATTCTTATAGCATCCAACTTAACTTGTTCATCTCCATTTGCAATATCTGCATGAATATATTTCCAACTTCGGGTTATGCCACCTTAAATTTTGTACTATAATTTTTTCTTAAAACAAATAATCTGACCTTTTACAACAAGCTGACACATGCATCCAACAATACCAGCTACTGAAGAGCTATCAGCCCCACCCGAGAGTGGGAGTAAGAAACCAGAAGCCCCACTTCTTCTTAGGTAATCCCAGAGCCAACAACCAGGTCCAAACGCTATTTCTTCCTCAGGAGAGTGATATTTAATCTGCCACATTACATTAATGGCTATGAATGTTTCACATAACATGCCATAAAATATATAAGGTAACTGACCTTCAACGGACTTGAAAGTGACATCTGGAGGTTGAAAGGCTTACACAGCTTGTATGGCACATTTACAGAGGAAACATGTTGTTTAGAACCTGCTTGCTCCTGGAAACTGCTTATCGATCCTCTTAGACTCGCAACCTTGCATAACGCATATGATAAAAGAGAAATTATCACGAATACTAAATATCATAACAAGCATGAACCTTTTCCTTGTGTAAAATAAGTTATATATAATGTACCGCATCTAGATCAATTTGCGCAACAACCACCTCTACGTCCTTTATCGAGAACTGTGAGCCTTGTGCTACTACTTCTCCATTCACAACAATACATGCACATCCATCTATAATTGGCAGAGTATTTAGTTTTATACAAATTTGCTGAAAACTTATACTGTAAAGCTTAAATGGAAGTAAAACAGGCTTGTTATTTACCATAATATAGGCGACCACCATCACAACCCTGGTGATTACTATACATGTACACTCCACCACGAGTATTTGTAGCACCAATAAAGGCACGCATACGAAGGTCAAGCTTTCTCAGTTGGTGATGACTTCCACTAGCATTCATGAAGACTTCAACACCGTTTAGTGCAAGCTCGGTATGTGGTGGAATTGGAGTAAATAGCTCCTCACAAACTTCTGCTGCAACAGCTCTGATAATAATAGAAGTTATATATTCATGCATACATCAGGTGATCGGGAACTACTCAAAATTTCTTTGAATAAAGCAAACAGAACATGTTTTAAGGGGGTCTTTGGGTAAGCTTATCACAAAAGCTAATGGCTCTGGAACGTTGTCTTTCAATAAGCTATTAACTATAAGCACATTATAATAAGTATTTGGGAGATCTTATTGTATATTCAAAATAGAATAAACCATTAATAAGTTCAGCCAAACATCTCCATTTACTTACGTATCCAAAAATTGCATAAATCCATATCCAAAAGGGACTGTTTTTTGTGACAAAGCCTCGGATATTTCACTTGGAAGTTGAAATTCCTCAAGCTGGTCTTTTTGTTTCCAAGCTGTAAACCAACTAAGCTCCCTGTAATTTCCATCATTTGCTAGCCACATTTTTGCGCGTATCATGATTATTTTCCGGTTAAGACATAGAACTTGACAGTTGTAGCGTTCAGAACCTTTGATAACAGGCATACCAAAACTACATAATATGTCATCTGTCCAATCACCAACCAATAACTCCTTTAAGCACTCCCACCTGCAGAAAACAATGTGATACCCGTAACTCACAATCTTTTCAATATGTCTGTCTGGCATTGCATTTTGAAACCGATTATGTCATGTGAAAATAGTTACGGAGTATAATCAAATAATCAGCTGTCACAAAACATATCATAGTGTGTAAATGTTGTTTTATTGTTTGTGTTTCACATGACCAATAAATAATGTGTTATTTATGTAGAATACCAAAGCAAATTGCATTTGTCCCGTCTAAATCTTTATATTTTTTCTTTGTACATATGAGTTATTAAAAGATACTATGTCTTGTCTGGGTTATTTTGTAACAAAAGAAAAACGGCGTTCAAAAATGATAGTAACTTATATAAACATATGAACTAATGTATAAAAAAAAGTTAGATCCTGCATAAAATATTCAACTTTATATGTAAAATGTTCAGTATTAGAGAGCGAGGTGCAGCAGTCATTGGGATTTTTGGGATGAATGGCACACCAATGGTGCCATTTTTTTTTTTTTTAGTGAGCGGGGTATTTTTGGTGGGGTATTTTGTGGGATCTACATGCACCATAACAGTTATTGGTTTTATTGCTAGGAGGATGTTTTAGTTATCGGTGTGTTATTGGAAATGTGCTGATGCGACGCTCAGATTGGGGGCTTGCTACACCTAGCTCCCTTAGGCGTTACAAAATAACCCAAACCGGACACAAATCCATATTAACGAATCAAATGCCCAATGAGGCAATGATAACACTAAAACATGACAAATAACAAAAAACATGTTTGTACTTTGTGGAAAAAAAAACATAGATAAACATCAGAATCAAATTTCCTTGGGCCTAATGATCATAAATAGGTTACACAATACATAGGAATAAAAGAATGATGATATAGTAGTAAAAGTGATGGGGTTAATTATATTACGCATGAGAAACAGTATCGAGTTCCAAGAAATGATCTTCACAACCATAACCAGTTATTTCAAGTTCAGGACCAAGCCTAATAACAGCACCACTTTCTTTAGCCTTTTTTATTGATTCCTTAATATTCTTCATATTAGTATCAAAATCCATAGCCCATTGATTCAAGTTGCATGTAGCCACCTTTAGCAACCGCATCTTTGTCTCAGTTTTCTTTTTTTTCTTTATGTTAGTGTCTTGTGAGTGATCATAGGAAATAGTACTGTTTGTTGGACAACTTATGTTGAAGCGGTGTTCCAATTGACACGATAAACGATACGAACCTGACCCAAAATTAAAAAGGTTTGGGCTGAGAATAAACAGGTTTGGGTCAAAAATAGGTCAACCCGCCTAACCCGTTTAATAAACGGGCCGTGTTTGGGTTGAGTAAGTGTTAAACAGGTCAACACGTGAACCCGTTTAGGTATATAAACCTCTAAAAATAAAATATATATCTTGGTTTTAATGTTGGATATGGATTAAATGTATTTGTTTATGTACTTAATATGAGTGAATTATGATTATAACTCAGATATTATATATTGAAATTGTCGTATAGCTATTTGTATGTTATTTCTATCATATTTTAGATTCTTATATCATTTTTTGCATTTAAACTAGTTCAATCAACAAACCACAAACCTTATTCACTGCTTGACCTATTTACTTAAACAGGTTAAACGGGTTACGCGTGTTATGCAGGTCTGGGTTAGGGTTGAGCTTCTTGATACGATTAATAAATGGGTCGTGTTTGGGTAGACGTTATTTCAACCCGCCAACCCGCGAACCCGAATAGCTCAACACGAACACGACTCGATTGAGACCCCTAGTCAAATGTGGCAATGTGGTATATATATATAGGGAAGGGTTATTTTCAGAAAAAAAAAAAAAAAAAAAAAAAAAAAAAAAAAAAAAAAAAAAAAGTACAGAACTGCGAGAACCACCATCAACCAATCAGATTTTTTTGGATATTAATTTTTATTATTAAATTCAAAAGGGTATAATGGTAAAATTACTTTTTTGAATTTTTTTTAAACAAAAAACGTTTTTTTAGTTCCTAAATTTTAGGGTTTTTTTTTTTTTTTTTTTTTTTTTTTTTTTTTTTTTTTTTTTAACCTTGAATACAAGGTGCACATGTGTTTTTGTAGATGGTATAAATTTAAATACGTTTTTAATGATCAATTACTTCTAATTGCACATGTGTATATTTATAGGTAAATTTCTATAAGCATTTTTTTAACACATACACATTTGCATTCTTTTAACAAAAATCAAGAAATACAAACTTTAACAAAAATCCAAAATACTACACTCCTATATTACATTTCCTTCAAATTTCAAATAGAAAAAAGAGAATGTATAAATGAGATTCTGCTATGCACCGTGTGCATAGTGTATTTTCCTGTTGTGCACATGTATTTTCTTGTCAATATTTAAAACTAAAAATCAAGAACATAAACATTATACAAATATCTAAAAGAAAACGGAAGTACAGTATATTGATTATGCATGTGTGCACTAATAATAATTAACGCAATAAGAGACTCTCGTGATCTTTATATATACATGTTGCCGTATATGCACATGTATTTTTCCTCATTGGCCACTCTCGATATCTTTGTATGCATATGTGCATTTGAGTTCGTCCATATGCCATCATGTATACGTATGTGCACTCTTTATATTGCTCATTATACTCACACCTGTAACCACAAACAAATAATACACGAATTATTTAATCATAAGAAGTAACAAAACACATATGCACAATCACAAGTGCACCCTTAAATCAGAACTAAACACGAAACATACTTATATCAGAACTAAAAACATATATGCACTTTTGATACCTTTAAAGCTCCGAAACTGAAAAAACACATATGCACATGTATTTTTTTTTTACCTTTTTCAACCGTAATACACAAGTACACAACCATCATTTTTCAAATACAAATGCACACATAACAAATCTTAGTGATATATTCATCAAACAATGATAAAAATACATGTGCATAATTTTCTAAACTGACCACTTTATAAAAATACATGTGCATATTAACCGAATTACATGTGTTTATTAACCAAAATGTAGTTTATTTTTCCATACAAGAAGAACGAAAATAATATTTTATTCATCTAGGCATACCGAATAATATTCATCTAGGCATACAGTATCTTTATAAGCAATATACACTTACCAACACATGTGACATGAAATTTCAGTTTAGTCCATCTTTTAGAATCTTATACATGGTTAATGCACTATCTATGGCTGCTAAGACTATACCATTAAATGTGGTTATTGTTATTAATTTAACTAACCAACGGAAAATCACCTCCGACAAACAAAATAATATAAGAACCAAACATGAGGCGAAATTTTTTGAGATGCTGGACAAAAACTTACACCTCACGAGGCAATAAAACCAAAATGTAACCATCACAGGCCCACAAGAGGACATTCTTTTTACAGTTAAAAAAATTCAATACAAGAACAAGGAATGGTGTCTTTTTCCAAATACATACTATACTTCAATTAGAATAACTTACATGATTTGTAGGCCATGGGTAGATAATTAAAGCCTTGTTAATTTAAAGATCCATCGAATCAGTGGTCGTGGATGATTATACCACGATGGCCGTGGTTAACGGTTTAGATCTATCAGATCCGTGGTCGTGGATGATTAGCACGATGATTTTTATAGTTTAGATGATTTTTCCGGCCACTTTTTGAAGAAGAAAGAGGGTGGCTATCATATCTGGTAGAAAGAAATGGATCATAGAACTGGAAAAAAAATTATGCATATCGTTTTTTAGACAAGGTTTTAATGGTGGTGATTGAACGAAAATGGAGGAGTGAGGTGGCTAGGGTTGAGATGGAGAAGGAGAGAAACGTGATTTAGGGGTGGCGACTCAGATTTTGGTGGGGCGGTTATTAGGTTAAAAATGGGAGAGATGTAGGTGAATTTATGAATAGAGAGAATAATGCAGTTTTTTAGAGTGATACAAAATTACATAAACGCCCTTCCATCCCTTATAAAATGTAACTTGATATTTAAATTTATTACTATTATGCCACCAATATTTTTAGCCATTGATCAAATATTTAATGGTCAAGATCGGTTCTCGCAGTTCTGTACCTTTTTCTGGTTCTGAAAATAACCCTACAATATATATATATATATATATATATATATATATATATATATATATATATATATATATATATATATATATATATATATATATATATATATATATATGTGTGTGTATATAACAGGAGGTGTTACACGTAGATAATACCACATAAGTCCACGTCATTGCCATGTAATTATCATTAAAAGCCCATGTCATCAGTATTTAATACATAAATTCGGAATAAATATTTTTAAAAATGAAACTGCATGGGTTCGAACTTGACGTGCTTGGAAGATTAACAAACATCTTAACCATTGAGCCACCACATTATTTGGAATATACTTCCCAACTTCTAATCTATAAACTGTGCAACTGGAATATGACTAAAAAAAACCCTAAGCCCATAAAAAACAATACACGATCATACCACCTACACGATAAACATAACACCCCGCCATTCTTCTTCCCTCCTCTCAGAAAAAACCCTACGTGATCCATTCATTTTCCACCCTAGCAATGTTCATTCATCGACAAAGAAAAAAGAAACCTACGCCAAGGAGGAGATAGACGATTTGTTACAAAGTAAGCTAAAATATTTTAATTCACATGCATGATATGATAACGAGTGTTAACGTATACCTACATGAATGTTACTACATGCCCATCATACTTAACTAATTTTGATTTTTTATTTAAATAGGTTTTATAGTGTTAATAATGTTTGAATGAAGGAAGGTGCGAGTGGATTTCAATAAAGCAATATAGTGGTTAACTGACTAAAGTATTGGAGTAAGCATATCAGTTTATGTGTTTTTAGCTACTGCATTTTCTGCTATATAATGCTAATTTTGTATCCCTATTTTTAATGTAATTATTGCATTGCCCATTGATGATAAAAAAAAGTTGCCATTTTGTCGATGATTTAATGTTTTTAATTGTATTGATTTTGGATTTCTTGATCAATATGGTTAGGTTAAATATTCTATTGTTGTTTATCAGGTACAATTGAGTTTGAGTATGAAAATCGATAGTAACGAAGTGTTACAAATTGTGATACATTATATGATAAATGGATAGACGTATGTTATAGTGTTTGAGTTTATGTGGATTAATCGATTGCTGTGAAATTAAGTGGTTTGATGGTGATTTAATGATGTATTGATGTAGTAACATGAATTATGGGTTAATTTTGTTACAACTTGATGCATTGTTGTATGCGGCCACAACGAGCAACGGTTCATAAGTTTGTAGTTCGGCTAGCATTTTCTATGTGAATGTTACTAAATGGAATATAAAGCCCGTATCATTGTGTGACTTTGTTACAATTGTGTGAATAGATTAATGGGATGCAAAATCAAGGGTTGTTGGTCGGTGAAGGTGCGTTTCCGCCATTTGTCTCTTTCTTAGACTTGGACTGCAAGAGATAAACAGAAGGTAAGAATATGCACTATTTTCACTAATAATTGTTATATAAATTATCAGATTTTTGCATTTTTAAGAATATTTAAGGGTTATGTGGGTAAGCTTATAGCAGTAGCTCATCGATCAGTGCAAATTTTTATTAGAACTCAAAGAATATGAATACTTGGAATGTTTGATGAGTAAATTGCTTAGTTAAACTAAACCTGTTTTTATTAAGCAGTTCAAGTTTGTTTATTTCCTATGTATATACTTTTGGAAATTTGAACTAATTGTCCAAAAAAACCATTAAATCAATATTTTTGTCCACACAGACTTTAAAAGTGTTTCTTTACAAACAACCTTTAAATTAATTTACTACACATATTTTAATTGCTGAATTATCTGTGCAAAATTTATAGACATTGTACATTTTTAGTATTTTTTTTCTTTTTTTTTCCTTTTTTTTTTTTTTTTTTTTTTTTTTTTTTTTTTTTGCAAGTTTATGCAGGAACTTTTGTACATTATAGCAATTTGTTTGCTATCTTAAAAATTGATTATTTAGTTATAAGAGCACTTTGTTTGCTGTGATTTGCAGAAGTAAGAAAATGGACGTTGGAACAAAGGTGCTTAATTTTCATCCGCTTAACCATTTCAACTAATTTATTCAAGATGCACCTCATCAGATGATGCAAAGGGTGATGGGCTAGACTTTACAAAAAGATGATGCAAACGTGTGTTGTCAGCTAGCTATATGTGAACTTTTATCTTACTTTAATGTTTGAAATACATATTCTTGCCAATTCGTCAGCAAACTATTATCAAGAAATCAGATTTTTAATTATTTTTATTCCACACAAGAATATTAGTTTACTAATACTAACAAATAGTACCATAAAGCTAGCTAGCTTTGTTCAATACCTAGAATGGTCATTAGCCTTTCGCATATCAATACTCATGTAATTGATTTGTTGTCATACTTATCATTTTTCTTTTTACATATAATACATGTGTACTATATTTTGTTTCCAATTATTTTGTTTAACATATTTGCCGTTATTCATTATTTATTTTACGCCCATATAATTTTGGAAAACAATTTTATGAAGCGTACCGAAACCTTTTTAGGTAAGTAAGATTTTATACAAGACTAAGTTGGTATCTTTTTGGCTTTCTGGGCCCGCGGTATACGGTGTCGTTTCCAAGGTCGGATGGAGCGGGGCAAGCATTAGTCCAATGACATGTTTTGCGTCTGTGTTTAAGTCCTACGAAAGAAGCCGTAAAGCCTGGTCGCAGATAACATACTATGGTCGGTGGCAAGCATCATTGTTTCAATGTTGGGCTTAAGATCTGAAACGCCCCGTGACCACTATTACCAGAAATATTGACTTTATACGCGGAAACGAATGACTGAAAACGTACTCATAAAATTTCTTCATGAAATGACTATAAGAATGTCATTCAATATTTAAAACACACTTAAAAGAACTCTTACACAAAGACCCTTCAAAATCTTTCACACAACTATTATAAAACAAACAGACAAACCTTCTGAGACCAAGATACGCCGCATCCATTTTTAGGGATACGCCGCATCACTGGCTGAGAGACAATGCGCCGTAACAATATAAAGTGATACGCCGTATTGTTCTAAACTCAGATACGCCGCATCTATTGAATTAGATACGCCGCATCTATCCACAGAGACCGAAATTACAAGAAAATGGCTACATTACGCCGCATCCCTACCAGAGATGCGCCGCATCACTTGATACGCCGTATTTCATAGGAGATACGTCGTATCTACAGAGCATCACAATTTCTGGACAGACCCTACTGTCTTCATTTTGCAATATCAACAGCCCCGGCTAGAAACCCGACCTCCCGGACTCGAAACTTAACGAAACTTTCCAGAAACCTTTAGTATGTCCGTAAGTTTAATTTCATGCAAAAACATCACCCGTTTGACTAACCGAAATAGTATCTCAAAATCGGACGGGTTATGCATAACTACTCAAAATGACCCATTACCCTTAAAAACCATTTATACTACTATCAATTCACTAAATACTTAACCATAACCATTAACTTAGCATATCAAAAGCGTTCCAAACATACATGACCCGTTAACTTCCCAAAATGGGTCAAAATGTGCTATTACCAAACACCCCTTAATGTACACTTAACACTACAAGTTTTAACTTGGAAACCATATGAACATAAGACCATGAACTAACAAAATGACCATATAAAAAGAAGTGTACCCACAACACAAAAGACACTTGGGGCTTCCAACTTCAATATGCTTGGTCCAAAAGAGAATGGTCTTCTACTACATAATCATATTACACCTTCTCCTTACCTTTGCTCGATTCTTCAATACCTATCAAGAAAAACATCACAACTAAACACGTAAGCGAAACGCTTAGTAAGTACATGGCATAACAAGCTAAACATCATAAATAACCATAACTAGTATAACCACTAGTTAAGCTAGCGATATAGGGGCACTTACCTCGCATCGACATAGTCGACCTAA
The DNA here is from genome assembly GCA_021014915.2 of Artemisia tridentata subsp. tridentata. Lineage (NCBI taxonomy): Eukaryota > Viridiplantae > Streptophyta > Magnoliopsida > Asterales > Asteraceae > Artemisia > Artemisia tridentata. Next base: position 310,735,845 of record CP139501.1, on the reverse strand, counting down.
ACACTATCAACCAATAAGGTTGAACCTCATCCCATAGTTAGCCCAACGACTAACTAAGCTACATCTAGAATGGATCCATACTAGCTAACGCACCCTATACCCTATACTTCACCATTATCATGTAAACAAACATGATAAAGCTAACACATAAACCATTATCATACATAATATATGATAAAGCTAACAATAACATGTTAATACCATATACTTACCTAAATCCTTAGGCTCAATCACACTAACAATGGCTTCCCCACTTCTTACTTGCTTCCTATAACACAATCATCTCAAATTAGAGTCTAATTAACTAGCTAATCATAAAATTATCAACACTTGATCATTATGATCAAACATGAACCCTAATTCACAATTTGGGGAAGAACACTTACTTGATGGGATATGTAAATTAAGGCTTCTTGGATGCTTAGAAATACTAGAGGATGATGGAAATGACTTGAGATAAATAAGATGGAGCTTCCCTCCCTTCCTTCTCTAAGAACCGATCTTCACAATGGACACCAAAAGAAGTTCCTGGACTTTTCTTAAATAATCTAGGCTAGTTATATTTATTAATTAAACTTTGCCCAAATGGCAATATTAGCCCTTCTAGTTCTATTCTTTCTAATATGCCCTCTCATTTATTATTTAACTAACTAATATCACAAAATTTATATACAACATTTAATATTTACATGACTAGTACTTTACCGGGATACGGGTGTAACAATTCTCCCCTCCTTGAAATAAGATTTCGTCCTCGAAATCTATGCTTGGAATAAATGAGGATACTCATTCCTTATCTTCTCCTCTAGCTCCCATCTAATGCTCGTACCTTTACGATGTCTCCATTGCACTTTCACTAATGGAATTTCTTTGTTTCGAAGCTGTCTCACTTTCCTTCCTAGAATCGCTTCCGGCTCATCCTTTTGTGAAATCAACTCCGGATCAATTTCGATATCATCTAAAGTGACCACACTAGCATCATCCGCTAAACATTTCCTCAAGTACGACACATGGAAAGTATTATGAATACCCCTCATTTCTTCGGGCAATTCTAACACATAAGCTACTTCACCAACACGTTTCAAAATTTTAAATGGCCCTATAAACCTTGGACTTAATTTCCCTTTGTTTTTAAACCTAAAAACGCCTTTCCACGGAGAAACTTTTAGCATAACCATGTCACCTACCTCGAATTCTATTGGCCTTCTTCGATTATCAGCATAACTTTTCCACCTATCTTGAGCCGCCTTAAGTCTTGCTCGAATCATCTCAACCTTTTCCGTCGTTGCCAACACTATATCCGTGCTAGCCAATTCCCTCCTTCCCACTTCTTCCCAACATACGGGCGTTCTACACTTTCTTCCATATAGCATCTCATAGGGTGGCATACCTATACTAGCGTGATAACTATTATTGTAGGCGAATTCAACTAAGGGTAAATGGTCGTCCCAATTTCCTCCGAAATCAATCATGCAAGCTCGAAGCATATCTTCTAAAGTCTGAATTGTCCTCTCGCTCTGCCCATCGGTTTGAGGATGAAAAGCCGTGCTCATATGAAGTTTCGTACCTAACTCTTCTTGGAAATCTTGCCAAAAATTTGAAGTGAACCGCCCATCTCTATCAGAAACTATGGAAATAGGTACCCCATGACGCGCGACTATCTCATTTACATAGACCTTCGCTAACTTATGGACAGGCATGTTCTCCCTAATCGGAATAAAATGTGCACTCTTAGTCAAACGATCGACTATTACCCAAATGGTATCATTTTTCTTTTTCGTCTTTGGCAATTTCGTGATAAAATCCATAGTAATCTTCTCCCACTTCCAAACTGGAATGTCTAAGGGTTGGACTTTTCCATAAGGCTTTTGGTGTTCGGCTTTCACTTTCAAACAAGTTAAACATCTTTCCACATACTTCACGCAATCTCTTTTCATACCCGGCCACCAATAGTTTCTTTTCAAATCAAGGTACATTTTCGTAGCTCCTGGATGAATAGAATACTTCGACTTATGGGCTTCTCCCATGAGTAATTCTTTCACATTGCTTCGAAACGGAATGTAAACCCTTCCATATCGTGTCTTAATCCCTCGGCTATCTTCTTCGAGATGAGAAATGTGAGAAGTGATTCGTTCTTTCTCTTGATTCTCTTCTTTTAACGCTTCCTCCTGAGCCAACTTAATTCTATCAAAAAGATCAGATGTGACAATCATTCGTAATGAGTGAATCCGTGTACTCTGACGACTTAGCGCATCCGCTACGACATTCGCCTTTCCCGGATGATAGCGGATTTCACAATCATAATCCTTCAGCAAATCTAGCCACCTACGTTGCCTCATATTTGGATCTTTCTTATCAAGGAAATACTGAAGACTTCTATGGTCGGTGTAAATTATGAACTTCACACCATATAGATAATGCCTCCAAATCTTCAAAGCAAAGACTACGGCCGCAAATTCAAGATCATGAGTCGGATATTTCTCTTCGTGCTTCTTTAGTTGCCTTGAAGCGTAAGCAATCACTTTACCCCTTTGCATAAGAACACATCCAAGACCGGAATAAGATGCATCGCTATACACTACCATGTCTTCGGTTCCTTCCGGCAACACTAGGATTGGCGCTTCACATAATCTCTTTCTTAAAGTACGGAAAGCTTCTTCTTGCTTCTCACCCCACACAAAAGGAACATTCTTCCTAGTGAGTTCGGTTAACGAAGATGAAATTTTGGAGAAGTCTTGAATAAACCGTCGGTAATAACCTGCGAGTCCTAGAAAACTTCGAATTTCACCAACGTTCTTCGGCGCTTGCCAATTCATCACAGCCTCGACTTTAGACGGATCTACTTTAATACCATCAGGATTAATAACATGACCAAGGAACTGAACTTCTTGCAACCAAAATTCACATTTCGAAAATTTAGCATACAATCTTTCTTTTCTCAACGTTTCCAGGATTTCTCGAAGATGCACCTCATGCTCTTCCTTACTCTTAGAATAGATAAGGATATCATCAATGAACACTATAACGAATTTATCCAACATCGGTCTACATACACGATTCATGAGATCCATGAAAACCGCAGGCGCATTCGTGAGACCAAAAGGCATAACCGTAAACTCGTAATGTCCATATCGGGTCGTAAAGGCCGTCTTAGGAATATCTTCCTCCCTAACCTTTAATTGGTGATAACCCGAACGGAGATCGATCTTTGAAAACCATCGAGCACCTTGAAGTTGATCAAAGAGATCATCGATTCTTGGCAATGGGTATACATTTTTCACCGTGACTTTATTCAATTCACGGTAATCAATGCACATCCGCATACTACCGTCTTTCTTTTTAACGAACAAGATCGGAGCTCCCCATGGTGAGCTACTTGGGCGAATAAAACCCTTGTCAAGTAACTCTTGGAGTTGACTCATTAACTCTTTCATTTCGGACGGAGCAAGACGATAAGGAGTTTTGGCAATAGGAGTAGCACCCGGAACCAGATCGATACGGAACTCAACTTGTCTATCGGGAGGAATACCCGGCAAATCTTCCGGAAATACATCACGGAATTCATTTACAATCGGAACATCGTCGATATTTTTCTTTTCAAAACTCGTATCTACTACGTGTGCCATAAAGGCTAGACAACCACGTGATAGATATTTTCTAGCTTTCATCACGGAACAAAGTTTCAACTCGCCTTTCCTTTTATCACCGTAAATCATCATTTCTTGACCATTATGGTTCACAACTCTAACGATCTTTTGTTTGCATAGAATGGCGGCATTGTGATTGCTAAGCCAATCCATGCCAACAATGATATCAAACTCTCCGAGCATTATGGGGATTAAATCAATCCTAAAAACATTCTCATCGATCTCAATTTCTACATCACGATACACATTTGACACTACCACAACTTTACTATCGGCGATTTCAACTTCTATAGGTATTGGAAGCTTATCTAACGGGGTTGACAATTCTTTACTGAAGTTATAAGATACAAAGGACACGCTCGCACCAGAGTCGTACAAAACACGAGCGGGTTTAGAATTAACGAGAATTATACCTGTGACAACATCTGGACTCGACTTCGCCTCTTCGGTACTCATCTGATAAACACGAGCTGTAGGCCTTGGCACTTCAATCTTTTCTCCTTTAATCGGCTTGAACGACTTCGCTTGCTTAGATTTAGGACATTCACTTACCTTATGTCCCTCTTCATTGCACCCGTAACATATTACCAAAGGCTTGGTGCAATCCTTGCTAATATGACCGGTATCCCCACACTTATAACATCCCTTCATCTCGGATTTACATTCTCCCACATGATTCTTACCGCACCTATTACACTTAGGAGGTAGCTTTCCCGTGTTGTCCTTCCTTGTAAAATCGAACCTGCCTCGCTTACTAAATGTTGATGGATGATCATGCTTCCTTTTTAAGTCCTTCTTCTCTTTGCTTTTCATTCTATCCAAGTCCGCTTCACGAGTACGTGCTCTACTTAGAAGATCCTCCATGTCGGTGCACTTGAACGGTGACACTATCGTACGAATTTCGTCCTTGAGCATTCTTTGGAATTTGTCAACTTTAAGCCTTTCATTGTTAAGATACTCCGGGCAATATTGTACCATGTCACAAAACTTTCCCCATAACTCATTTACCGTTTCATCCGTTTGCACTAGGGAATGGAAAGCTTCTCTTATCTTATCAATTTCCTCCGCAGGAGCATACTCTTTCATGAACACTTCTTTAAATTGATCCCACGTGCACGATTCTCTCCAAGCACTACCTTTCTCGTTCGCCTTGCCTTCCCACCATACTTTAGCCCGTTCACGAAGATAATTAGTAGCAAAGTTCACCTTATCCTCTTCTACACAACGACTTGTACGAAAAGCCCCTTCTATATCGGTAATCCATCGAGAACTCTTTAACGGATCGAGAGTCCCCGTAAATGTGGGTGGAGCACAAGCAGTGAAATCACGATAAGTAGACTTCTCTTTCCCTACTCCGGGTCTAGCATTCGGATCATTCAATAACTCTCCACTCTTCTTAAGCTTTTCTATCTCCTCTTTAAACATCTTTTGCACATTCTCGGTGGTTTGTTTAACATAATAGGGCATGGTCTTCTCAATAGCCCTTCCTACCCTATCGGTCACCAAAACATCCAATTCTTTCAACTCATCTTTCGTGAAACTTTTAGGGTTAAAATTTTCCGGAAGAGGTATTGTCTTGACGCTACTAGAATTCCCTTCATCATTTGAATCACTATCATCATCATTATGGCGAGAGGAGGTCGTCCTTAACACCTCCTTATTTCGGATACTCGCCATCTTTTCTACTAACTGAAATTTAACAATTCACACTATCAAACAAAATCATATACATAATCGATGCATGAATAACATATCTATCTTACACTAAACACCCTAGAGTTTATCATCCATGTATAGCCTAAATGATTCCAATCTCACATATGTATCATATTTTTATCACTACGGTGGCCAGGCGTAGTCATAGAAATACTTAACATATGTTTTCCCGAAATCACCCAAACAATACACAAATAACAAACACCGATACTAACCGCATCTACACAAGGCCTAAGTCTAGGAAATCCTAAGGGGAAATCCTAAATCTCTTAGACCGAAGCTCTGATACCAAGTTGTAACGCCCCGTGACCACTATTACCAGAAATATTGACTTTATACGCGGAAACGAATGACTGAAAACGTACTCATAAAATTTCTTCATGAAATGACTATAAGAATGTCATTCAATATTTAAAACACACTTAAAAGAACTCTTACACAAAGACCCTTCAAAATCTTTCACACAACTATTATAAAACAAACAGACAAACCTTCTGAGACCAAGATACGCCGCATCCATTTTTAGGGATACGCCGCATCACTGGCTGAGAGACAATGCGCCGTAACAATATAAAGTGATACGCCGTATTGTTCTAAACTCAGATACGCCGCATCTATTGAATTAGATACGCCGCATCTATCCACAGAGACCGAAATTACAAGAAAATGGCTACATTACGCCGCATCCCTACCAGAGATGCGCCGCATCACTTGATACGCCGTATTTCATAGGAGATACGCCGTATCTACAGAGCATCACAATTTCTGGACAGACCCTACTGTCTTCATTTTGCAATATCAACAGCCCCGGCTAGAAACCCGACCTCCCGGACTCGAAACTTAACGAAACTTTCCAGAAACCTTTAGTATGTCCGTAAGTTTAATTTCATGCAAAAACATCACCCGTTTGACTAACCGAAATAGTATCTCAAAATCGGACGGGTTATGCATAACTACTCAAAATGACCCATTACCCTTAAAAACCATTTATACTACTATCAATTCACTAAATACTTAACCATAACCATTAACTTAGCATATCAAAAGCGTTCCAAACATACATGACCCGTTAACTTCCCAAAATGGGTCAAAATGTGCTATTACCAAACACCCCTTAATGTACACTTAACACTACAAGTTTTAACTTGGAAACCATATGAACATAAGACCATGAACTAACAAAATGACCATATAAAAAGAAGTGTACCCACAACACAAAAGACACTTGGGGCTTCCAACTTCAATATGCTTGGTCCAAAAGAGAATGGTCTTCTACTACATAATCATATTACACCTTCTCCTTACCTTTGCTCGATTCTTCAATACCTATCAAGAAAAACATCACAACTAAACACGTAAGCGAAACGCTTAGTAAGTACATGGCATAACAAGCTAAACATCATAAATAACCATAACTAGTATAACCACTAGTTAAGCTAGCGATATAGGGGCACTTACCTCGCATCGACATAGTCGACCTAAACACTATCAACCAATAAGGTTGAACCTCATCCCATAGTTAGCCCAACGACTAACTAAGCTACATCTAGAATGGATCCATACTAGCTAACGCACCCTATACCCTATACTTCACCATTATCATGTAAACAAACATGATAAAGCTAACACATAAACCATTATCATACATAATATATGATAAAGCTAACAATAACATGTTAATACCATATACTTACCTAAATCCTTAGGCTCAATCACACTAACAATGGCTTCCCCACTTCTTACTTGCTTCCTATAACACAATCATCTCAAATTAGAGTCTAATTAACTAGCTAATCATAAAATTATCAACACTTGATCATTATGATCAAACATGAACCCTAATTCACAATTTGGGGAAGAACACTTACTTGATGGGATATGTAAATTAAGGCTTCTTGGATGCTTAGAAATACTAGAGGATGATGGAAATGACTTGAGATAAATAAGATGGAGCTTCCCTCCCTTCCTTCTCTAAGAACCGATCTTCACAATGGACACCAAAAGAAGTTCCTGGACTTTTCTTAAATAATCTAGGCTAGTTATATTTATTAATTAAACTTTGCCCAAATGGCAATATTAGCCCTTCTAGTTCTATTCTTTCTAATATGCCCTCTCATTTATTATTTAACTAACTAATATCACAAAATTTATATACAACATTTAATATTTACATGACTAGTACTTTACCGGGATACGGGTGTAACAAGATCGACTTATTTTCTTCTCATTCATAGTTCGGTATTCTTTTTTTTGGGCTGCTGGGCTTCATAAATATGTGCGGCATTCTACAGCCTACAACATATATAGATACCAGGTAACTTTCCACATCTTCTTGGAATTTTTTGCATTGGTTGATACCTATACACTGCATACGATGATGAAAATGATGACACAGTTATCTTTCAGTTCATGGAAAGGTAAACAAAGGTATGAAATTTATACAAAATTTAATCTCACTTTCTTTTAGATTTAGCAATTGTTATTCTTTACAAAGTTATTTATTGAGGCCTGCTTTGACGAGGATTAGCTTAAGTTAGCTTCGCCGATGTTAGTGTTGTATTAGTCCCCTATTGATATTAGTTTGAACATATCAGAAACATCTTTAAACCATCTCAACTTTTAGTACGATTATTCTAAAATATGCACTTCATTGTCTTAGTTTTCATTACACTTATTTGTTATGTTTTTCGCGTAATTTTGCAGGTTGGAGATGTGCGACCAAGTTAAAGAACTGGTTACAATCAAAAGTGAAGATGATATGCTTGAATTATAGGTATTTTTATTTCTGTCATCTATAACATAACTGTTCACTATCTGAACCCCCAAGTTTTAATCTAATGTCACTCTTTCTTTTATGTTTGGACACTAATACTGTCATGCTGTGTTACAAGCATAACCAAAATCACTGAACATACCAACTCATACTGTGAATGATGTTGGCCGAACACAAATAGAACCAAGTCAGCTTCCATATTATCATTTTTTTCCTGTTGGGTCATGGGTATTGGGTAGGTTGGTTAGGCTATGGCTTATTTCATGAATTTTGTGGTAGAAAATAATGCTTGGGTAGTCGTAGAAGGAACCTTGGTCTCCTGTTTTATCAAATTTGTTGGTCTGAGTATGGGATGCTTCAAAATGACCCATCCGCTCTTCGTAGGTGGACTGCACATGCCACACTTAGTTAGGATGTTCAAGGAAGCCTCGCAGCTTTTCATCCAAGTTTCACGTCATTGCTCATGGACTGTTTCCCTGCAATTACACAAGGTACATTTCTTACATTTTTGCTTTTTACTTAAAATGAAAAAATTAACTAATAGTATACCATAACAGAAATGCAATCAACGGTTCCAGAGGAAGTCGCTCTAAAAAAGGAAATCATGTTTCTCCAAGAATGCACTCTATATCTTTTGGACCTATAGAAGCATGCCTGATGATAGATCATCTGTCTTCTCATCGACAACCTCAAGCCCATACGACTCCATGTCAGGAGGTATGGAGGTTGGATTACTGCTTATTTTACTTTCATATTTTTGTTCTTGAAATTTCATTATAGTTTCATAATAATTCACATTATACCAGCATACTATAATTAAATAATCCATTAACACAATGGGTGACGCCACTAATGTTAATTCCTTTGTGCTTATTGCAGGACGGACCCGAGTGGATGTTAAATAATTTTTCAAACGAGGTAATATGTTTTAACTACTATTCTAATAGTGAAATAACAAATATCCACAAAGCAGTTCCTTTAATAAATCTGACACTTCACACTTGCATACATATATAGTAATTTATAAATTATGATTCAAACCACGAGACTAATTGTTTACCTTTATATCCTTTGAAGTAGTTTTTGCATAAATTTGATTGCAGGAGCATGTTCCTTTAATAAATTTGATTGCAGTAGCATGTTCTTGCATAAAGCATTGGTGGATAAAATAGCGAGTCGAACACATTGGGTGAATACAATGGTCAGTTTCTTTTGTGAGAGCCCAAGTTACTTGAAACAACAATCTTTTTTGACCTTTTTAATAAATAGTTGACGTGTCAAATATGCTAAAAAAATTGATGTAATAAGTTGTTATGATTATTTTTATTATGTTTTTTTTTTCTATTGTTCGAATGTTTCAGTTTTATGGTCAAGATCAAATATACATTAATGGGACCATTAACAGTAAGCATCGTCATTTTCGATCTTTTGTATTTTTGTGCTTGGTTTGTTAGTTTTTAGTTTCTGTAAATATTCTTATCGTAGGGACACGTTGGCATGGTCAAACGATGAGCAATCCGGCCTTGGTTGTCTCAATCTATGTAACATACAGTTATTTAAGGTGCGTATACATTTGATTTTCTTACTCTTGTGTCTTCCTATTCTGTTGCTTAAAATTGATGGTGTTCTTTTTGTAGTTATGATGATACATCAGGGATCTCAATACGATGTTGGTCAATTTGATTTCTTGAATAATAGGTAAAAATAGACATCACTTTTAGATGGTTGCATTTAGGTGTTGATGTGTGTTTAAGACAAAATTTCTTATATTACACATGTTAATGACAGGATGATACATAGGAGAGGACCGACCTCGACCAACCCGACCCGATTAACACCCTTACATGTATAGTTATGATCTAAAAATGCTTATCCAATACGCGAGTTTGCACGATATCATAGCCGTCTTACACCAAAGAACACTCTGTAACCAGGAGAAAATATTAACATAATTGTTAACCATAGTTTCATTAATATTATTACTTAAGCATTTGAGATCCTATATAAGTATTCATGTTGCATTACAATTGTATGCTGCATATGAAAATAAATCTTAGGAAACAATGACTTTTTCAAATAGAGACGGGTGACACAAGATTAATGAACTAAGAAATGAGATTTAGAAGTCAAAGAAAGAAAAGGACCAAGTCACTGCAAAAGAGAAAAGTTTGGTCAGCAACCTTACAGAGATAAACCAGAGAATTTTAAAGGTTGATGATGAGTATAAAACAACACAACAGGTTAGTATTTAGTGCCTTATATTTTATGGTTTTTACTAAGGTTTATTGTTTAATTGAGTTTCTTTTCTTTGTTAGTTGATAGATCAACACAAGGGTGTGCTTGGGAAGGCAAAATCCGACTATGAAAAATTGAACAATAATGTAAATGATTTGCAGGCATCTGAGGTTCTAGCACTAAATTCTGCTTTTTCATATAATGATAGAGGGATAACTTTTATAATATGAAACCAACCATTTATATAACATACTAGGCTCTTAGCATTAGCACCAAGAGATGTGGTCACTTTGGTTAGTATATTTTCTTACCGTAAATCCTTGAAAATATATAAATGCTATGTGCTTTGATTTTAACATTAAAGTTCTGTTTTCATTTAAATGTAGTATGGAGGACCAGTATGGAATGTCCTGAAAGGAAGAAAATATGGAAGAGTTTCAAAAGCAACCGATATATATATATATATATATATATATATATATATATATATATATATATATATTAGTAATAGTTTATTTATTATTTATTGTAAAAGGATAGTGCAAACGTTTTAAGTTGCTATTCATAAAAAAAAAATGTTACTCTACTTAAACTATAAGCTTGGGTGTATTAAAATTAAAGTTGATGTTTGAAAAAAAACTTTAACTTGCATGTTTTTACTGCTGTCAGGTTATGTTGGAAGATATATACTAATTCTATCTGCATGCATATTATTTGCATGTTTTTACTGCCGTCGCAAATGACGAATTGATAGGAAAATAATGTACCATTTTAGGCTTAATATCTAACCTCCATTTTCTGTTAAATCATTCTCAGTTTGTATTGCTTTTTGGCCATTGGATTGATACACCATCTCTATCTAAGGATGTGACTATTTCATATTACTTTTGAATTTAAATATTTGTACTCATTCTTTAATTTTCCCAACTTTGTATCTAACTTACATTTAGATATTGTGATTAACATATGTCATTGTAATAATTATGGTGGGAACTGCTGTTTCTCATCAATATTGCATACACACATGGTTTATAAGACTTATGGATGACACATTACTTTTATAGTTGGTTACTACATTTTAATCAACAGGCTAAAACTTTTACTAATGATCCAATGTGTTAATTTTTTTCACCCAGACAGGCTTAGGTGGACACAAGTACAGAAAAGCAGAGATCGTACGCATGAATGTGAGTTACCGAGTCAATCTGCAGGTGGTTTTACACAGAAATAACCCTTTTAAGATAAAAGCTTTGGTGATGGTGGGAAACTGGTATCAGTTTGGACAAGATTGCCACTTTGAAGAAAAAAGATGATGCGTCTAAAGCTGGTGTGTAATGAGCTTCAATCTATCGATGGAGAACAACATCAATTACCAATATTCCATGTCTGTTAATATACTATGGTAAGGTAACCGTGTAGGACAACATGATACAACTTATAATCTGCTAGAATGGAACATTTTGTGGTTATCATGTTTGTGTCAAAAATAACTCTTTAATATAATTACCAAAGATTTCGGTCCATTTTAGTTACAATTGTTGCTAAAACAAAATGTTAATGTACCCACCACATATACTTATCATATCCATACATCAATAGTCAACCACATGACGTAAAATATCCAAACACCAGATAAACTCAATTATTCGCTGCCTGTTTTCCGACAAAGATAAAGTTTCCTTTTAACCCTATTGTTTGGGTAATGAGATTCAATCTATCAATGGTGAACTGCAACAAGTACCTATATTACATGTCTGTTAATATATTATGGTAGGGAAACCATCTATCACATCTACGAACACAAAATATCAACATATGTAAAAGTACTCAAATGCTATTCTAAATATAACATAAAACAAACTCAATATTGTATACAACGACAGAAATAATCTCAACATTCTTTAATTCAAACATCAATAAAATAATACCTACTTACATGACTCTATATGTTAATTATAACTATACAATATAGCTGATATCCGTACATGAATAAATAAAGTTATAACTATACAAGATAACTGATATCCTTACATGATTAAATTAAAATGTAAATTACAAGTCATGCCCGCCCATCGGGCGGGCTTCGAAACTAGTACATATATATATATATATATATATATATATATATATATATATATATATATATATATATATATATATATATATATATATATATATATATATAATATATATATATATACACACACACATATAGGAAATATATTAGCTACAATTAATTGTAGCCAATTGGCTACAATTTTGTGCTATAAATGTGGGCCTCTGATTTTTTTTATGGGTCCTGATTCTTTTCTGTGGGTCCTTGATTTATTGCTTGTGTATTTTTTATGAAGGATTGTAGCTAATTGGCTACAAAAATTGTAGCCAAGCTATCCCCATATATATTATATATATATATATATATATATATATAATATATATATATATATATATATATATATATATATATATATATATATATATATATATATATATATATATATATATATATAATTATACATATATGTATATATGTAAATACATATATGTATATATGTATATACATATATGTATATACATATACGTATATATGTATATATGTATATACATATATACATATAGAGATGGGATATTATGAGAAGGGGTCTTAAAATGAGAAGGGTGGGAAGGATTGTGGGAGTGACATGTGTCACTTTGCCACATCATCATTCCGCCAAAATTTTTACTGCATCGTGATGCAGTAAAAATTTTGGCGGGAAATTTTTTTTTCCCGCCAAAAAAAAAAATTTTTTTTTGGGCAAAAAAATTTTTTTTCCCGCCAAAATTTTTACTGCATCGTGATGCAGTAACCGTGATGCAGTAAAAAATTATACTGCATCGTGATGCAGTAACCGTAATGAAGTAAAAAAATATAATGCATCGTGATGCAGTAACCGTAATGCAGTAAAAATTTTGGCGGGAAAAAAAAAAATTTTTTTGCCCAAAATTTTTTTTTTTTTTTGTTTGGCAAGAAAAAAAAATCTTTTCCTGCCAAAATATTTTACTGCATCACGATGCAGTAACCGTGATGCGGCATGATGATGTGGCATGGGGATGACACATGTCACTCCCACAATCCTTCCTACCCTTCTCATTTTAAGCCCCTTCTCATTGTATCCCTACCCTATACATATATGTGTGTATATATATATATATATATATATATATATATATATATATATATATATATATATAATATATATATAATATATATATATAGTGTTGTATTCTATGCAGTACCAATATTAGATACAGTACTTTACAGTACCATTCTAGACCAATCAGAACCGTTGGATCATTTAATCCATGGATGAGATCACTTGTGCATTTAATGTAATTAATTAAAAGATCAAGCCAATAATTAAATAGCTAAAAGGGCAATAAAGGAATTTCACATTTACATAACTGTCCATGTAAATAGGAATATGATTAGGTCAAATAAAAAAATAAATTAATCCCCCATTTCTCCCGAATCTCATTCTCATGGCAGTTTCTTTTGCTATCAGTTTCTTCCCCACTACAAACCCTAGCCGCACCACCCTGTCACCACCACAAAAAAGCTACTGAACCGCCATCACCACACACGACCCGTCACTACCCGATCCTAAAATCCAAAACTGATATATAATCATGTATACTCGTTTTCAATTAAAAAAAAAGAAGACAGTAGCAGTTTGGGGTTTTTGGAGGAGATGTTATCGACAGCAGCAGATCTGATAATATTATGAGGTAATCGTTAATTTTTTTAAAGAGTGACAAATTGATTGGCTGCTTTAATAAAATTAACCTCGTACTATAACAAATCGAATGATGGAAGAATTTTTAATATTGCTGTTGGTGGAAGCGTATTAATTTATTCAGTATATGGAGTTTTTTTTGAAGCGAATTGATGAATTTGGATTGTTAAATTCATTGGTTATTGCTCCTGTTTGTCGTATGCGGTACATGTGGGGTGAATTGGTATTGGTCTAAGATGGTTTTGTCATCTATCGCATATATGTTATCTATTTTTCTTTAAGAAACAATTAGTATATTGAGTTGTGTGATGATGTAGTTTTGTATTGTCATTGTAATTTGTTATTAGGCCTCTGTTACTTTATTTAACTATCATATAATATTAATCATTTTAAGGATTTAGGAAGTATTTTTTTAAGGCGTGCACACATGTTCTTTGAAGGCGTGCATAAGTGTTTTTTGTAATGATTATAGGTTCCTTTTGTTGTCATGGGTAGTAAAAGTTCATATTGTGTTTGTCATGTTAATTTTGTGATAATCTGCTGTTTGAGGATGCATGTCGTGTCTGTCTGTGCAAGCAGTGGTCTGCTTGTTTGGTAATAGCATTCTTGTGATATTGGTCTACTATTGTGCATATGTGTTTTTGATAAATTCATTTATTTGTTAAAAAATGAATGCTAAATGTATTTGTTTTTTATGTCTCGTTGATTGATTTTCACAAATAATATGATTAACTATTTGATTTTTTTGTTTTTGTTTCGAGACAGGGATTGTGTTTTTGGTGCTTTGATTATGAAGTTTATATAGTCACCGCAAACATACATGTTTTTCGAATGGTGCACATATGTTCTAACGAATTTGATCAGAAAGTGAAGCGTGCACGCATGTTCTTCGAATAGTGCACACATGTCTTTGAATTTCTAGCACATCTATATTTAACAATATATATTTGTATTTGAATTGTATTTCATTTGATATCAGATTTTATGTATTGAATTTATGTTTTTTCTTTGTTATAAATTTAGAGATTAATGTATATGTCTATGTTTATGTTTTTTGTTATAAATTCCGAAGATTAAAAAATGTACACTAGAAACATATGTGCAATTATCATTTTAAGCAAAACAAGTTTGATGTATAAACAATTGTATACAAGAAACATATGTAAATTTACAATATTTAAAAAAAAAACACTTATGCACTTCATTTTCCTGAAACATGTAAACTGGAAGAAAAAAAATAATTCCGAAAATTATGGAAATTTGAAAACATTTTTTAATTAAAAAAATATAAAAACGAAACTAAAAATGTGTTTGACTATTATGCCCTTTCCAATTAAATAAAAGTGTTTATTAATACTAAATTTCTATTGGTCTAAATGAGTACTGTAAAGTACTGCATCTAATATTGGTACTGCATAGAATGCGCCCCTATATATATATATATAATATATATATATATATATATATATAATATATATATATATATATATATATATATATATATATATATATATGGACATTGGCTACGGTGCACAACCTGACAAACCATTGAAAAGGTTCTCAAATCTTGAAGCCAAGCTAATCCCACAACCTTGGAGAACAATATATTACATCTTAGCCCGATCAGTCTCCGGAAGGGAAAGTGGTCATGAGAACCCCTGTCTGTTTCATCTTCAAATCTTATGGGGTATTGTTAATCAGAAGCAGATTGATTATGCTCAACTTATCTGGGAGGATATAGTCTACCAAATTCAATGTCACTACAACAAACCTCTCACCAAAATTCCGTTCGTCTGATACACCAAGCTTATCATCTGTCATCTACTTGACGACAACACTGTGATCACTCAATGTCTTGAAGACCAAGAAAAGCACCTATTTGCTATGGACAAGACCATCAGCTCAGTCTACATCCCTAAAGGAAGCACACGTAAACAGGGGATGAGACTACCTGAAGCTCTGTTGACAGACAAGATAAAGCAAACAAAAGCATACAAAAGCTATGATAGAGCATTCAATGAGGGACATGTCGGCTTCTGCAAGTACGATGATGAGCCTGCTCCAGCTAGGACTCGATCAAAGGAAGGAAGCAAGTAAGGCAACACTTCTAGCACATCTAAGAAGATCAAACCAGCTGCTCCTAAATACAAAAAAAGGAGAGTTCCGGTTAAGATTGCTAAGCCCGAGCCAGAAGAAGAAAAGATTGTTGAAGAAGAGGGATCCAGTTCTGATACGGAGACCGATGAAGAACCAACAATCTACAAGGAAGAAATAGCTACACAGATTGCTTTAGAAGAAAGCCGTAAGTCCTATAAAGATAATGAGAAAAGGTGGAGGCAGATGATGCTTGAAGAACATATGAGATTAGATGAGGAAATCGCCAAAGAACTTGAAGAAGCCCAGTCCCTCCTCGATCCGGTAAATCAACCCGGTTGGTATGAGGTTGTAAAAGAAGTTACTCCACCTCGTCCTGATCTGGTTAATCAACCCGGTGGGTCTGGGGTTGTAAAAGATGTTATTCTACCTCAGTCAGATCCGGTTAATCAACCCGGTAATGATGAGGAAAAGGAGGAAGATGAACAGGCGAAAGACTTTGACATGGATGAGGATGAAGAAACAGAAAAGATGTTTAGTGATGAGGAAGAGATCAATAAAGCTGCTACAGAGCTGGAATTGGAAAAGAAAAGTGAGGAAGAAGAAAGGTTGGCTGAGGAAAAGGAAGCTGACCGATATATTCAAACACTACCAACCACTCCTCCACATTCTCCACCAATTGCCCATGTAACACCTCCAGTATCTCAGCAAGCTTTTCCACCCAAAGTACAACCACCTCCTGAATCATCCACACACACTTCACCAACACCAAAAAAAGCAACAACAAGCAAGACAAGCAAGAAATCAAGGAAGATGACTAGGCTCAAAAGGGATGATATAATCTCCGAAGCTTCTAAAAGGGTAAAGCAGGCTGCAAAGCTGGTGCATGCCAAGAAAGATGAACAGCTTCGTGACCAAGTCAAAACTTTAACTAATATGGTCACCGGCCTTGTCGGACAAGTGAACGAGCTACAAAGCACCAAAGCTCGTATCGATGAGTTCCTTACCGACGACGTTCAAGAAAGGATGCTCACTGTGATCTAGGGCAACACTAAAGAGTACTTGAAGAAGCACTTGCCTAAGATTGCATCTAAGAAGGTGGAAGAGTATCTTGATCCGAACATCGAAGAAATAGTCAAGAATATTGTGGCTACAGTTCCACTTGTCTTTCAATCCCAACCGACGCAGCCTAAAGAACCAACTCTAGAAGAACTTCAACTTGAACTCTTTGCAAGATTAACAAGCAATACTTCACCAACTCCTGAGCAAATAGCCGTCACCGAGGCTATAAAGGCGAATATTGAAAAGGAGTCGTGCAAAGCTGAGGCCGACAAAGGTAAACGTATATATATATATATATATATATATATATATATATATATATATATATATATATATATATATATATATATATAATATATATATATATATATATATATATATAATATATATATATATATATACTAGTTGTCGAAGCCCGCCCCATGGGCGGGCATACTTTGTAAGCCCGTTGGGCATGACTTATAAGCCCTCACGGGCATATAAGCTCGCTCTGAAGGGCGAGCATGACTTATAATTATCGTTGGCATATTTTACTATATCGAAAGAATGGTGGTAACAAATGGTTGAAAATTGTACATGTTAGAAAGAAAGGGTTGTACATAAAAACTTTTAACTTGAGGGTGAGCGAATAGGCCTTCATTTAACAAACACCCCTTGCTCATAGTGCTCGATTGTGATATGTAATCAAGAAACTCACTGTCTTCAATATCCTTTTCTTGATTTTGAAATATTTACTAATTCATTGATACGCTAGGTAATGATGTCTTAGTATGTCATATTAATAAATCAGAGAATAAAATCATACATTATGACCGAGCAACTTTCAACTCCTGTTTTACAATATCAAAACACATAAGTTTACATATGTTTGTGGCTTTACATAACTGTACAAACGTTTTATCATCTCAAAACATGACCTTATAAAATCAAAAAAATCGTTAACAGAAAATGACACACATAAATCAGTAAGAGGCAATTATAATCTTTCGATCTCGCTCTTTCCATTCATATGTAAACTTCTGTGTTATGCATATTGAGTTTCTTTTAGCTGAAGACATGGTATAAAGCAAAAGGTTCAATTTCTAAATCTGTACAAACAATTGACACCTGGAGGCCATTTAGCAAAGCAGGTAATTGTGTTTATCATCTCGGTCTCTTTTGTTCAACTGCAACACAGACAGCCTCGACAGTACAATTAAATACAATACTTATTGATTTCTGTGAAATGTAACTAAACGAAAAAAGCTACTAACCACCTGCACCAGATCGAGGATGCCAATCTGGAAGCTCATAGCTGCATAAATTCCAATTTGGACAATTTTTATAGGGAAATATAGGGAAAAAAATTAAGATATACAAATAACATTAAATACTTACACTTGGTGTTCCGTTCTCAATCGACCTGCACTTCTTACTTTATGGTTTTTTGGCTGATACGGTCACTTTGGCTTTGAACACAGTATTATTTGGCAATGGCATATTATGCTCACTCATGATTCCATACACCTGTAAGAAGCTCATCGGTCTCATGATTCCATACACCTGTAAGAAGCTCTTCGGTCTCGATCACTGCAGGATGTACCTTAGGAACGCAAAGATCTTCAATATCTTCAATGATCAAAGTAGGCTTCTTTGGATCTTTGGTTCTACCAGGAGTAACTTTATTAGAATACACAACTACATCATTATCATTTAGTAGAAAAATAACATTACTCATCATCATACAACTATTATATAAGATTATCTATGAATGTTAACTATATTAGAATACACAACAACAAAATGAGACAGCATATCGAACATACTTGGCAGCAAGTATCATTTTTATCACACCTCTAATTATCATTGTAAATTTAGCCTAAAATCATTAATGCATTTTAAGCGCGGGTAGAACATAACTTACTTGATGAAGTACTCCGAAACCGATCCTGACCCAATTCGACCGAAGAATCCCCAGATACTCACTAACGATACGAATATCGACACATCAGCATATCCTTGAGCCAAACCCATCTGACCTATATTATTTTGGACCGTCATCCTGGGCCCCACACCGCACAAAAACGATACAAACAATACCCAAAAATCAACGGTTTTCATCATTAAAAACACGTACCTTCTGTTTATATGGTTCACTTGTGGCAACAATCGAAAGTTCTGCAGTTGCCTTGCCAAAAACACGGAATAAGCCAGCCGTGACAACCTTAGACCTACAAATTCAGCATAAAATCCGTTACAAATGTTGCCACCAAAGTTTGTGAAATTAGAAAAAACAACTGGGTTACTAATATAGCTCCTGTTACTTGAAGAGAGAAACTTGTAGATGCTAAAAAACAAAAAAAAGAAGCAACAGTTTAGTAAGTTTTATGTTTTACCCGTATGCCATTCTTGTAATGAAGTCCATTTTGGTTTCTTTATCAATAATGGGCTTGAATTGGTGCCGCATTTGTTAAAATACCATGGCCTTTTGGTATCCATTTTAGAAATAGTAGCAACAACTATAAATCGTACATTCTGCGTAGATCAAGAAATATTTAGACTTTAAATCTTTGACAATAGTTTCAGGCGATTAACTTTTGATGTAACTTTTGGTTTTGTGGATTTTCTCGTAGCAGATCGCCTAACGTGACACAGTTTTATGTTTTTTCCCGCTCCATATCTGCGTATCAGTGGGGTTGCCACATCTAAAATTGCAGCCGGATCCAAGAAGAGGTTGTACCTGCTTGGTTATCCTATGTTAGTTTCATATGGTAATAGTATGTAACTTTTAGTATTACACTTTTTGTCTAATTACTTACACGTTTAGTATCTCTTGCGTCTCTGGAACTTCAGGATTTACGTAGTAGTATGTCACTGGCGTGCTTGATAACTGAAGCCCTACGATAGGTAAATTATATGTTAACAGAAATGGTACCACATCATGAGGTTGATGCCTGCAAGTAGTTCAGTACAGTAATTAACCATCCACACATATGGAAAACAGTAAAGTTAGAGCTTATATCAAAATACTTTGTGTATTTTCTGAAACATTAATCTTATGATAAGCTAAAAATCAAAAAATGCATATCCAAAATTTCATTGAATGTTTTGCTATGGGAAGTACCTGATGAGTTGGTGTCTACGCGTAGGGCTTTCTTATTTCCACGACGATCCTTCCATCTGATGCCGTTAGATAAAACACCACTAAAAAGTCCAGCACTTGTAAATATCATCAAATGAAAACGATAGAAAGAGCTGTAAACTTGTTTAGCAAGTTTAGAGTAAGAATCACCTTTGTCGCCTTTTTGCATGTTTTTTGAAATTATAGATTCTCTAAGCCCTGTTAAAACATATGTTTTACTGTAACGGCAAGGCCAACAACGGAAGTAAATATCATCCCATTCTTTCCCATCAGTATTGATGAAGCGAAAAGTGTACCGCTTTTAAGGGGTCATTTAAGCCCTAAATCGTATTTATTTGATCAAATATTGCCCTAAATTGTTCCTTTTGTCATTTTAGGTACTTTTGAGGAGAAATCTGGAAAAAGGGCATTTTGGACGTTTTTGGAGCATAAAAGTGAAGAAAACGGCAAAGTCTCAAAAATCGGCTAAAAGTTACCTTTGACGGCGTCACAATTTACTCTGGACGGCGTCATGCCTTGGCAAGAAAAGTTGGACGTGAAATTTACTCATGATAAGCCAGTGAAAATAGCATGTGAATTCTGACGGCGTCACGCTTTAACTTGATCAAGGGCGTCACGGCTTAAATCAAAAGGGGACGGCGTCACGTTCAAGGTTCGACGGCGTCAAGCCTTGATAAGCCAGAATGGATTTTTGAAGGCTAAAGAGGGACGGCGTCAAGAAGGTCATCCGGGAACCCTAGAAGCGGCGAGGTGACGGCGTCACACTCCATAACGTGACGCCGTCAGATCCAAAAATCTATATATAGTTTTCTAATTTTTTGTCATTAGGAGAGAGCTTAGTGTGTGGAATTTTGGGAGAAAACCCTAAGACGATTTTAGCTTCTTTTTCAAGGCTTTTTGCCTTGAGATCTTCCATGTTACATTGAAGATAAGTTATCAATTAATCATTCAATATGTCTATGTGTTGTTTGATTTTATCTTATTCTTGTCTTTTGATTAACATGTTAGGCTAAATTTATCTTGTGTTTGCTTAGATCTAATGAAACCTAGCTATTGATTATTGGTTATTAGTGTGTTATTAGTTGTATTGGATGATTGTTTATCTATGTTAGGCTTAAGAAAACTGGCTAACTTCCTATTCGGTAACTTGCTTGAACGTCTTAAGAAACATGAACCAAATGCGTACTAAAGGTTTTTATGGTTGTATTTAATGCACAAGCGAATTCTAGTGATCCCATGTTAGGAGCTTCCTAGCCGGCTCGACATAGGAGTGAAGTAGGAGCTTGTAGAGTTGGGGAAGTAAGTACGCCACCCCACGAATGGTATTAAGGAATACACCCGTCATCCACGCGACTAATACACACTAATTAACCGGTAAAAGATAGTTAGGGAGTAAGAAAATCTAAGTAAACACATTTCTCTACACATAAGTTTCTCACCACATTTTATTTTCAGTTATTTATTTTATTTGCATCCGTAGTAATTTTGGGTTAGTTGACTAGCAACTAATTCCGCCCACTCTTTCAAACCCGAGATTTTACTTGCTTTCATAAAAAAATATAAAAACATAAAAAGAATCTTCCTCAACCCTTAGACCTATTAGAGTAGTCTTTCATACCTAACGAACACTATTCCCTGTGGAGAACGATCAATCCCCCGTACTTACCACTACACTATACTACATCGGTCAGGTACACTGCCTGGTGGGGTTGTAAGCCTCTTGAGATCCCTCGAGAGGTAAAACCTGTTGTAAGGTTACAAAACCACGCATCAAGTTTTTGGCGCCGCAGCCCGGGGAATAGTTATTGTTTAGGTTGAATTTTTATTTTATTAGGTCTACTCACTAGATTCCTTTCTAGTGAGATTTTTATTTTATTTTTATAGTTCTTCTTTAGTCTATCTTATTTCTTTGTTTGTTTGTTCTTAATTTCCATTTACTCTTTCCGTTCACCATTATGGAGAACGCGAATCCACCATACCACCAACCACGTAATTCACCCACTCCATATGACATCTTGATGTTTAAACAACATAAAGATGAACCTCTTTATGATGCATGGACTCGTTTTAAATATTTACTCCAAAAAGTCTCTCATCATAACTTCGATTTTTGGTCCCTAACTCAAATCTTTTATAATCATGTCGACCGACATGCCCAAAGGGACATTTACCATATTGCCGGCAGGGATATTAGGGAATTAAGTGCTGAGAAAGCATGGGAAGCTATTGAGAATTGTGCCCAATATTATTATATGGTAGACAACCCAACAAACATTAATACAAGTCAATTGACCACAAATTTCAAGGATCATGAAACAAGTTTGTTTGGGGATGAGGGTAGAGTTGAGCCACCTAGCTGCATGTCATGGTTAGGCACCACCATAGTACAAGATGAACACTTAGGTGATCTTGATAAGATGGACGATAGAGTAGAAAATCTAAGACCACCAAGTACCCCACAAGTCCTACCATCATTTGAGGCACACACACCGCCCGTGACTTACCCGGAAGAAGTAGAAGAGACTATAGGAACCCCAATAGAGGTAGAACCTTTGAACCAAACACAACTAGAGGATATAGGTTTGAATGCTTTTAGTGATCACAACCTTACTCTTAGTTCTATGGAAGTTCCTAGTTTTGATGAACCAGAGCCTCAACCAAAACTGTTACCTAATCTTCCATCTTTAGATGTGAATTTAGGAATTAAAAAAGGTCCCGATCCACCCATCAAACCATATAGTCCGGGTAGTTTTACGTTGGAGGTAGTAGACTCTAAGCCTTGTAGAGAGGAAGCCAATATAGGAGTGAAACATAACCTTACATACTTACATCACCCATTCATGATTGATCACAAGAAACATTATGGGTTTAAACCGGGTTTATTAGGTCAAGATGGATTCCCAACTAGGAGTCTCTCGAAGTTGATAGAAGATGATCCCTTTTTAGGAGGAAACTCAAAATCACCCATTGACCAAAGTGAACTAGGCAAGGTTATGATGAAAGGAGCACACCCCTTTGAGCATATAATTCATCCACCACTCTTTCCTCACGTGGCATACTCCTACCGAGCTGGTGTGTATCGCTACTTTCACCCGCACTTAATCCTAAGTGT
This sequence comes from Artemisia tridentata subsp. tridentata, assembly GCA_021014915.2. Classification (NCBI taxonomy): domain Eukaryota; kingdom Viridiplantae; phylum Streptophyta; class Magnoliopsida; order Asterales; family Asteraceae; genus Artemisia; species Artemisia tridentata. Next base: position 310,712,312 of record CP139501.1, on the reverse strand, counting down.
AGGGAAAACCTCCCCTATTTTTGTTAAATAAGGGTAGAGTCAGGCTCGTGACTCGAACAAAAACAAGCGCTTATTGGGAGGCAACCCAAGCTTTATTTGCTTTATTTGTTTGATTGTTTGTTTATTTAATTTTATTTGTTTCCGTATGCATTTCTTATTCTTTTTGTTTGCTGTTCATGTCTCAAATATAAATTGTGAAAATGCTTTATTTTGTTTTTAACTTCGTCTTAACTACATATAAAGGTATTTTGCAAAAGATAAGTGTAAGGGAAATTTAAATCTGTTTTAAAGAACAAGATTGAACATGAACGATAACAATGAGATATTAGCATACATATTCGTATTTGTTTGAGTCAAATGCTTGTATCGAGTCATAATGATGTTTTGCAGGATTTCCAGGAAGTAAGGTAAAGGTTTTTCCAGAAATTTTCCGGAAACTTAAAATGAGAATTTTTGTCAGGTCATTTCTGACGGCGTCAGGGTTTATAACCTGATGGCGTCAGATTTAATTTTCAGAAATTTTTGAAAGTTTTGTTTTCATAAAAAGTTTTTATTAAAATCTCCAACTTATAATCTCCAGGAATCTGCAAAATTATCATTCCACAAGCATTATATCCTTATATATAGATTTTTCCCGCCGATGTTATGCAGGTTTTCGTGTTTGTTTTCTCAGGTTTAACAGGTTATTTTGGACAAGGAGATGTTTATGGAATCAAGCTTATGGCGATGCATTAGTCATGGAGCTTCAACATTACCTTGGAGGAAGATCTAACCGTGTAACTTCATTATCCACCGAGCGAATCAGGGGAGTATTTGATTTCATTCTTTACTTTTTTCTTTTACATCTTGTTATTTGAACATTGGGGACAATGTTCATCTTAAGTGTAAGGGGAGGGTAAAAGTACGATTTTAGAGAATGCACTTACGCTTGATTTTTGTTTGTTTAATAGTAGATGTGTAATAAAACTGAGATAAATACCTGCTAGGGCAATTTTAGTGCCAAATTTAAAAATTTTTACAACATATAGGAGTGAAACTTTGATCTTAATGAGCGTCTCACGGATAGGAGTTATATGACTAGCACAAAAACCGTACCACTAAAAAATTTTTCCACCCCAAATATGTGAGGTTCGCCCCTAGAATTGGTAGGAAAAGCATTTATGCTATGATGTGTGTACCGGTAGCACTTAGATTCTAGAACTTGTGTTAGGACCATTCCGAGGCCACAAGTGAGACTACATTCGTGTAGTTAGATTTACTACATGATAAGAGGCATTAGGATTAACCCATTGTTTTACACCTGTGTTTTTGTTATAATTACTTCGGCTACATTGGTCAAGTAATTCTCCCACACCCTTTGCGTTGTACTCATTTTTAGTACACGATACCCCTAGTACACCCCTCAGAGCCTATCTTTTCGTTTCGACCTTTAAGCATTTTACTTGAAGGAAGAATTTGTTTACACCCCACTTAAATGTACACCCAAATCGCCTTAGCCTACCTTGTATGCACTCATCTTTAGTGCATTATTGTTACAACATTTGTTTAAACCCAAGTTAATTATCTAGTTAATTACATGGTTGCTAAGTCGAGTCATATCCTTGTACATATTGTTTTGGGACGATTGGGACTCATGGGTAAAGTACTAGTATAATGGAGTAATGGGGATGAACATCATTTATTACCCCCATATGTGCTAATAATTTTAAAAGTACTCCAAGTTTTTCAATTATCTTAATTCGAGTCATTAGATTAGTATTTGTAAAGTTATGTAAAAGTTCAAGTGTAAGGGGAATGCAATGCCCCTATGATGTATTATTTTGGATGGTAGGGCAAAAGTGTATGCAAAAAAAAAAAAAAAAAAAAAAAAAAAAAAAAAAAATCAAAAAATCAAGAAAAATACAAAAAAAAAAATGAGAAAAAGAAAAATAGAAAAAACATACGGACTACCATCCCGTTTCATTTTATGTTTGTTTTATGTTTTTGTTATTTTGTTATTTAGTTTCTAGCTTAAGATCGAGTCTAGTCTTGGCTTAGCAACATTGTATAGTACATGTAATTAATCAAGATCTTTAACTCGCCACCAGTAAAATATCCCTTATCCAACAAAACCGTGTTTTCCTTTTCCCTACACCTAACGTTATAACCCATTTAAAAGCCCTCTTTGATAGTTTATCTTAGGTGCTTACGCCTAGCGGAGGAGGTTTTCGATCCTTTCCCAAGCCTATGGTAATCTATTTGCTATGACAGGTAGTGAGAGATATTATCCGTTTTCATTTATGAGATTTATTTTGATGACACTTGAGAGATGTGAGTATCTAAACACTACTTGTGAGGTCCTAGTATGTAATCTCCGTGCTTATTATGATTGAAGTGGAACGATTATTTGTTGTAATTACTTTTATGTTTGCATTAAATGACCCCTAACTTGTATTTTGATTAGAATAAAAGCGCATTTGCTTGAGGACAAGCAAATCTCAAGTGTAAGGGTATTTGATGAAGCGAAAAGTGTACCGCTTTTAAGGGGTCATTTAAGCCCTAAATCGTATTTATTTGATCAAATATTGCCCTAAATCGTTCCTTTTGTCATTTTAGGTACTTTTGAGGAGAAATCTGGAAAAGGAGGCATTTTGGACGTTTTTGGAGCATAAAAGTGAAGAAAACGGCAAAGTCTCAAAAATCGGCTAAAAGTTACCTTTGACGGCGTCACAATTTACTCTGGACGGCGTCATGCCTTGGCAAGAAAAGTTGGACGTGAAATTTACTCATGATAAGCCAGTGAAAATAGCATGTGAATTCTGACGGCGTCACGCTTTAACTTGATCAAGGGCGTCACGGCTTAAATCAAAAGGGGACGGCGTCACGTTCAAGGTTCGACGGCGTCAAGCCTTGATAAGCCAGAATGGATTTTTGAAGAGCTAAAGAGGGACGGCGTCAAGAAGGTCATCCGGGAACCCTAGAAGCGGCGAGGTGACGGCGTCACACTCCATAACGTGACGCCGTCAGATCCAAAAATCTATATATAGTTTTCTAATTTTTTGTCATTAGGAGAGAGCTTAGTGTGTGGAATTTTGGGAGAAAACCCTAAGACGATTTTAGCTTCTTTTTCAAGGCTTTTTGCCTTGAGATCTTCCATGTTACATTGAAGATAAGTTATCAATTAATCATTCAATATGTCTATGTGTTGTTTGATTTTATCTTATTCTTGTCTTTTGATTAACATGTTAGGCTAAATTTATCTTGTGTTTGCTTAGATCTAATGAAACCTAGCTATTGATTATTGGTTATTAGTGTGTTATTAGTTGTATTGGATGATTGTTTATCTATGTTAGGCTTAAGAAAACTGGCTAACTTCCTATTCGGTAACTTGCTTGAACGTCTTAAGAAACATGAACCAAATGCGTACTAAAGGTTTTTATGGTTGTATTTAATGCACAAGCGAATTCTAGTGATCCCATGTTAGGAGCTTCCTAGCCGGCTCGACATAGGAGTGAAGTAGGAGCTTGTAGAGTTGGGGAAGTAAGTACGCCACCCCACGAATGGTATTAAGGAATACACCCGTCATCCACGCGACTAATACACACTAATTAACCGGTAAAAGATAGTTAGGGAGTAAGGAAATCTAAGTAAACACATTTCTCTACACATAAGTTTCTCACCACATTTTATTTTCAGTTATTTATTTTATTTGCATCCGTAGTAATTTTGGGTTAGTTGACTAGCAACTAATTCCGCCCACTCTTTCAAACCCGAGATTTTACTTGCTTTCATAAAAAAATATAAAAACATAAAAAGAATCTTCCTCAACCCTTAGACCTATTAGAGTAGTCTTTCATACCTAACGAACACTATTCCCTGTGGAGAACGATCAATCCCCCGTACTTACCACTACACTATACTACATCGGTCAGGTACACTGCCTGGTGGGGTTGTAAGCCTCTTGAGATCCCTCGAGAGGTAAAACCTGTTGTAAGGTTACAAAACCACGCATCAAGTATCTACAATATTCACTGGGATCTTTTCATAATCAGAAACTGCTGGAAATAAGCCTGCTCATAATTTTGCATATATATTCATAAACGTTATCAATTCATTGCATTACTAATTCCATAATATCTGGTACTTGGGGTCTTTTCAAATCACCTTAGCGTAATCCTTGGGGATTATCAGACGACTAATTCTTAAATTGGCATCCGAAGCAGATGCTAATTTTTCAAATAAAGGGATAAGAACATCATTTGCGCTAATCATGGTTAAGAAAATTATTATAATTGACATATAACACATTAAATAATAAAGCAAATTAGAAATAAAAGATAGGATACTGCGTCTCATTTGCAAGAGCTGTAAATCTGCGGTCATTACATGTGATCCTAGGAAAATTATGCAGCGAGTATTTGGAAAGTGAGACTATGCATCCACAATGGATTAGCTGCAATGGTAGAACACAACATCCATTAGGAAGTACAATTTTCCAAAGACCTAATTAAATAACATATCTTGGACAAACTCAGTTTTTTAGTCACCTTGTTGCACGATTCACATTCCTTCCAACCATCCTCGTTTGAGAACCCTGATAGTTGTATGCTTACATAGAGTAATATCATAAAATCCAGCAGCCATAAGGCGTAGGAACACGAAACATGTATATACAATAACAGATTGAAGTATAAATATGAAAAGAACCTTGAAGCACATGTTACAGTTCATAACTTAATTAGGCAGTTGCTTTGGCTTTCTCTTTGTATTCTTGTGGTGGTTGAAGGTTGCAGATGAGGTTACGATCACCATATACATTATCTACACGACCTGTCACCAGAGGTGTGTCGTTTCAATGGTCATTCTATGAAGGGGTGTTTGGGATTGCCTGTTTAACTACTCATTCAGGGTCACAACATAATCAGAAACCACTATTGCTTTACTTTGATCTTCTTTAAACTTTGAAGTCAGCACATCAAACTCACTGTTTATACACATTATAGGTTAATTAACTATAATCAATAACAAAGCCACTAAAAAAGATATCATTACATGTTCATTTTATTACCTTTTAATTCTTGCCAATTCTTCTTCAATCACCATCTTTGGTAAGAACTCCCTGTTTATGAACAACACTATAATTAAACCACCAGTAAATTAAATCTTCACACTTTGAAAAAGTGATTAAAAATAAAAGATATACTTTTTCATAAATGCTAATTCTTCCTTGAGATTATTAAGTTCTTTCACCACCATGAGATCCTGGATGGGAGAATCACCAGGTTTCCAACCAGGTGGTGGAGTCCAAAAAGGGTCCTTAACTCCGGCGTCCTTCCTGATTTTAAGGAGATCAACATCCTCGAACTAGTATTCCATCGTACCAGAAGCAATGTAACCGTCGGAACTGTAATGTGCCGCCAGGTGCCACCTGGTTTGCGACGTGCTTGAGGAGGTGATCTAAGATCCCGGTGTCTCCTATCCTCTTTCGAGCTTCAAGTCTAAGTGCTGGCCTTGTAATCGGATTGCCAATCATTGCTTTCTTTGCTTTCATTGCTTCCAGAAGACTAAGCTCAGCAGCCATGTAGCTTTACAAACATAAATGTCTACCTAATTAATTAAGGCAATTCTCCTTCTCAATGATTAATAAATAACTATACAACATTGAATGTATAAATGATTGAACTTTATGAAGAAAGTTGGCTTTTATTACCTTTCCTTTGACCATCTATTTGAGGGATCAGTCATTGCTGATTTCTTGCCTTTCTTCATACGCTTTTTTGTAACTTGCCATAATTGGTTTGTTTGTTTAGCCTTTCTTTTTCTCAAATTTCTGGTACACTTCATCTTTCTTACAGTTTTAGGCTTCTTATCATTAATTTTTTCTTCAATTTCAGGCTTAGTTTCAACTTCATTATCCTCTTGATCTGATTCAGCTTCTACTTCATTCTCATCTTTATCAGCATCAACTTCTACATCATTCTCCTCTTTATCTGTTTCAGCTTCTACATCGTTCTCCTCTTTATCTGTTTCAGCTTCTACTTCATTCTCCTCTTTATCCGTTTCAGCTTGAGAACCATTCTCCTTTTGATCTGTTTCAACTTCAGCATCATTCTCCTCTTTATCTGCAATATCCACATCATCCTCAAGTTCCACCTCCACATATTCATCTTCATCACCATTAATTTCATGTTGATTTTTTCAACCTTTCGACCCGATTGCCCAGTTTCCTTCTAACTAATCTTTTCAATTTTTAACCATTCAACCTGTTAGAAATTAAACATATCCTCAACAGACCCATTTATAACTCAAAGGGACGTTATCACCACACCTATAAGATCATGTTTATCCCACCTGGTAATTAGAGCATCCAACCTAAACTGTCTATGTTAACAGAATATGATGTTAATTAAGGACCTGATATTCAAGATCATCAGCTGCAAAATACATATCTGGTTGATGCTCGGACTTTTTTACAGGAAGACCACCCGATCTCAATATGTCACAAATAACCTAGACAAATATCCCCATCATTCTCATGAGCTTTATATCTCATGAGCAGTGGGATTCCAGTGACTCTCCCAGAATCAAGGATCATGAGCTAGACGATGCTTTTGGAAGGATATCATCTGCAGAATCTGTTTCAAGCTCTCTTGTAAATGGAATTAGATTTTAGCAAGGCTTCCCTGACCCGGTAAACTATGGTAATTTAAGTTCATTTACTGAGGATGGCATACGACCTTCTCAGCGTGGTCTTTTATTCGATATTCCAAACTTGGAAACTATCGGTGCTTCACATAATCAGGTAACTGATAACTTTAATGGGAAGTATGCCTCGGAGTCATGTCTGCCTAAGGAGCCAACACCACCTCCTCAACCTCTCCCTCCAATGGAATGGCAGGGAATTAAGCCACATCCTTGGATGACAACAGAGAAAGAAGATGCTATTTGGGAGGCAAATCATTAAAAAGGTGGAAAAACAAACGTCTTCAAATCATTTTTTGGAAAAATCTCGAGCTTATGCAATTCGAAAATCGCATTTTTCGTAATCTTTATGAAAAAATTACATGTAATTCAGATTTGATACACATTTACCAAATTTAATCAAGCCTAACTTTTTGATGAATCTACATTCCTATATATGGAAGTGTGAATTGGATAACAAATTCAATCAATTATTTATCATATACATACCTCTGGTTTTTGAGTAATCATCATTAATTCAGTAGTGACGCTGATTGTGGGGATGCCGATTTTGCAATGGGATCAAAAGTTGCGGAAGAAAGCACTTTAAATGGGAATCCGATGAACGTATATGACTTTCTTCCAGGTCCCGAATATTCAGCGAATTCGCTGTCAACGGAGCCTGACAACTCCAGGGTGCAGCGAATTTATAGTAATATTGACTCCCTCTTCCTGCAAAATGGGCCAAAAGTAACAGTTAAACAAAAATGCAAAAAAGTCTTTATTATAAATCAAGAGATATGTTAAATGACCCATTGAGATTACCTGTAACCGTTGTGGTAACTAATTGGTGTACAATATAACAGCAAGCTTTGATTGGCAATAAGCATACAACACACTATAAATGAAAAATCATAAGGCATATTAGGTGGATTATATCGATTACAGTCGTGCACTTGAATATTTATTTCAATAAGTTCAATGTTTAGTACCTCTTCTCGTTGATTTTATCGAACCAAATTCCTCATTTGTATGTCACCTTATGAACCGTAGATGAAAGTATGACTATCCTTCCTTCTTTCCCACTTTCCCAAACAATTAAGCGTTTGAGTATTATATACATCTAATAGCTTTCAACAACAAAAGCACACCAAATCACTTACAACAAAAGCACACCAAATCACTTAATTTCTCTGTTTCTAGCAATTCATTACTATCACATAATCAATTCAAAACGCACATCCAAACACCCCCTTAAATGCTTATACTGATTTTAATGCATGAGCTGAAAGGTAGTGATGTAAATACCGCATTAGCATCATGAGTTTCAACACTTGTTGGGAACGAAAAGAAAATATCACTTACTGGGAACGAAAAGCTTGCAAGCTCTGTGAAAACTGATGTTCCTGAGAAGACGAGAATTCATAAAGGGTATCAAACTGTTACTGGGATACCTTTCAGAGAGCAGCTTGGAAGTGGAATTCCGTGCATCTCACCTTCTCCTCCTCCTCTTGAACATATGAGGATATCGTTTCAGCCTATTGATGGCTTTGAGACTTCTAAACTTAAACTGATGCTCCCTGATGGCAGTAATAATAATGAAAATAGTGGAGACATGTTTCCTTCGTTTCAATTGGCTGCTGATGACACATTTTGTAGGTCATCTCCATATGCTTCAGATGACTGCCAAAGTAATCCTTCTGAATCAAACTCTGAGCAGTGGGATTCCAGTGACTCTCCCAGAATCAAGGATCATGAGCTAGACGATGCTTTTGGAAGGATATCATCTGCAGAATCTGTTTCAAGCTCTCATGTAAATGGAATTAGATTTCAGCAAGGCTTCCCTGACCCGGTAAACTATGGTAATTTAAGTTCATTTACTGAGGATGGCATACGACCTTCTCAGCGTGGTCATTTATTTCTAACTAAGCACACCTCTATATATATATTAGTATAGATTTGCAGGTAGAGAAAGCACACCTACCAACTTTTGCTTTAAGGCTGCTTTCGGCTTCAAGGCTCCTTTTCCCCAAGAAAGAAAGTGAAAACAAATGTTAGTTGTGTTATATCTCAATCCGCACAGCGAATAAGTCAATAACTAAAAAAAATAGAAGTTAAAGGCACTAACAGATGCTTTTTTCTGGTGTTTGGTTTACATTCAAAAATCACTATTGGTACCAGAATAGATTTCTAAACATAGCCGAGACGAATAATCCCTAATTATCTAGATATTTTTATCCTGATTTATCACCTATTTCAATTTTCATTCCTTCCTAGAAAACCAATCCAAACTTACAGCACCAAAGTCATCACATCCTAAATAACTTAATATACAGAAACATGGACGGGTCCAAAAAAATGCTTGGCAGTTCTAACATTTGTCGCGAGCAGTACTAAATGAAAACCAATAGTACAAACCACGTTTCTTGAGCAGTACTAAAATGCTTGGCAGTAATAACTTTTTTCGCGAGCAATACTAAATGAAAACCAATAGTACAAATCAAATTTCTTTAGCAGTACTAAAAACAAACCATGTGTGCACTTTGCAGGTCTTGCTAATGCTTTAGAATGAGCTTGTAAAAGGATCCTACAAACTCAAAAGCCAACATGTACAAATCCATATAGTAGATGAAACATAACTAATAATAAAATCGTTAGTGGATCCTTCAACACACAACTTCGCAAAATATATACCTTGAAAAATCAATACAACGCGATGCTGGTCACATATGTGTTTTATAGTGAAAATTCGATTAATGATATTCACTTTGTGTGTATTTTAATCATATATTAAATATATGATTAAAATCATGATTAAGGAACTTATAATATTGTATGAAGAAGTGATTCAGTAGTGGTTATATGAATATGTGGTAACAGTTAAATAGGTTTAGTACAAATCTTTGGCAAACCTTCCTGTGAAAAAAAAATAAAAAAAATAAAATCAGTACCTGCATAAATAACAAAACAAAAGTTATAGAACAATTATGAGCACAATAAATCATTAAAGGGCAAATAAAAATTATGGATCATTGTGCAGGAGGATGATGGATGAATGATATTAGGGTTTTGAGAAAAAAATAAATTCCGGATTTAATGAGGTTGGATGAATGATATTAGGGTTTTGAGAAAAAAATATATATGAATGATATTATGGGATGTAGAATAAGGGCTTGCTTTTTACTAATTTAGTGGGTTATGTTTGTTTGGAAAGGTTTATAGGTTTTTGTTTGCAAACTATAAACCAAAAACTGGTGTTAATCTAGTGGTTGGCATTGTTGTTAATATTATGCAATGTCCCAAGTTCGAATCCAGCACCATGTATTTTTGAAAAAATAAATTCCGGATTTTACAAATCAAACTAATGCTTATGTGGCATCATTGTGATGACATGGAATAAAAATATGATGAGGTGGTATTCCATGTCATTGATGATGTCATATACATCCTGTTATATATATATATATATATATATATATATATATATATATATATATATATATCTACCGAGATTTTGGAAGTCTAGTTGTATGAAAACGTAAAAAACATACAAAAACGAACGAAAACTGATAAAAGCGGACAAATACATATGAAAACGCAAGAAAACATGCGAAAATGTATAAAAACAGATGAAAATGTATAAAAATAGACGAAAACGTGCAAAAACTAACGAAAACGTATAAAAATGGATGAAAATGGGCGAAAACGTATAAAAGCGATCGAAAACATGTAAAAACGGACGAAAACATATAAAAACGGATGAAAACGTATAAAAACGGACAAAAACGTGTAAAAACTGACGAAAATGTAAGAAAACGGACGAAATGAATAAAAATGGACGAAAACATGTAAGAAGGACGAAAACGTATAAAAACGGATGAAAACGTAGGAAAATGGACGAAAACGTGTAAAAACAGACGAAAACGTATGAAAATGTATAAAAACATAAGAAAACAGAATTGTAAGTTTTTTATTAACGGCCGCTAGTATAAATGACTAATGATGTGACGTTTAGCTGACGTGGATACATATAATAACAAAAAGTGTCAAGTTTTGTGTTACAATGAAAAATTAGTTGGTTACACACAATCACAAAAAGTGTCAAGTTCGATGCATTTTTTTTGTCATTTGCCCTATTTTGTACGACTTCCATAATATTTTGTCTATGTTAATGTTGGTTATTTTGTACACGTTTAAAACTATGCCTTTTGGCTGTGTTTGTAGGGCCACGCTTTTTGGGCTTGCTTTATGGTTTTGAGGTCAAGAACCGTGCGAGATGATGATGATCCCTGATACAAGCTTCAAGATCTCTGTAAATCATAAGAAAGGTACAGGCTTTAAGCTCCTTTTTTTGTTGTATTAATGGTTTGGTGAATTTGGCTTTAAACAAGTGGCTGCCTTTTATACCAGTTTGACACGAAGCACACTTTAACAATGATAAATCATGAATACTTATACAATAAAATTATATACATAATTTCTAAACGTCCTGATGTTTATATTATACAACTGTTGCAAACTACTTACAGATATTACTCTCTATTGACATCGAGAATTAGATGAATTCATATCATATATAGGTCGTGGGCATGCATAATGTATTGTATCCTAAGTTAAGCATTGATGACTTAGTCAGTGACGAAGAAGCATAGTCCATAATTTTCACCATTTTTTGTTAGTGTCAAAAGCATAGTTCATGAAAGATGTAATAGTTTCCATGTCCAAACCGCCAAATGGGTTAGTCATATTGACCTAAAATGCTTTTGTCAACAAATTGGTTCCGAAAATCAATACAAATTCACTCGAAACAACCATGTCTCTATTCATTTTAGCATTGTGAAACTTTATGGTTTAATTGTTGGATATCAGCTTTACTTTCTATTTGTTTCATGCTTTATGTGGCTATTTGTTTGCTTAATTCAAGTATAGGGCGCTTGAAGCAAAAAGAACGAAAGAGAAAACCGTCAACGGTGATGATCTGCTATGGGTAATGGCGGTAAATGTAAGTTAATGAATTCCAATATTCCACTCCAACATCCCTAAATTATTAATGCTGATATAAGCTTTTGAAATGGGTGGGTTTGGGTAATGAAATGGGGGCTGAAAGGGGTGGGTTTTGGGGGTTGAAATCGGGCCACGGCTTGGTTGCTGAAATGGGGGCCGAAATGGGTGGGTTTGGGTGCTGAAGCGGTGGCTCAAGCGCAAAACCTATTTAAGCTGAAATGGGTGCATATGTAGCGCACTATCAAATGTTTACAATGTGGGAAGACATGGCACAACGTAATTTTATAATACAACTGCAATGAATAGGTAAATAGACATATCACAAAACATTGAGATGCACTATAAAAAAATTTCGGGGTGGTTGTTTTCGTTTGACGGCAAGTTTCTTGCTACATGATATTTCCTTTTATTTTTTAATTTATGTTCATAAAATTAGTAAATGGTTATAACTGCGTTTTATGTACAACTATGCATCGAACATATCATCGAAGATTAGAGTATTAGGCTATATATATATATATATATATATATATATATATATATATATATATATATATATATATATATATATATATATATATATATTCTAGGCGAGTACCCGTGCATAGCAACGGAAATTTCTAGCGGCAGACAATTAACGATATGCGATATTGTAGTAAGAGTTTCGTGTAACATTCAAAATAGAACGCGAAAATATCAAAATATAATTGCAAATGGTTGTAACATACGATAATTCAACTCAAACAAAAATTCTTAACATATATCAAAGAACATATAAAAACATTTAGTGAAACGAAAAATAAAACATTACATCAATTATGAGATAACGAGTGTGGTGGCCCGCGCGTTGTCGATAGTGTCGACTTTTTTGTTTTCGTGTTTATCGTTTGTTGTTGCTATGTGTAAATGTGTCTTAAATTTTGTTGGTGTTTCAGTTGGCAACGCAATTCGCAAATTAAACAAAGTTTGATGGAATAACAGTTTTCTCATGCACCTTTACAAAAAAGTAAATGTATCTTTAAGAAGTACTCCATTTGTACACCAACCAAACTTTATGTACGGGTCAGACATTCCAGTTAGACCTGTTTGGCTTTTAGATGGCAATCACAACTTAAAAAGCAAAACATCAGCTACGATAAGTATCCAATTTTATTAATTTAAAATATCTATAAACTTGTTACAACATTAATGGCACTTATATAAGTCATATATACAAATGGATCTCAAGTACTGTCAAATTAAATATGATAACAGCGAATATTGTACAGGTAGTCGGAACCTTCATCCAGTGTAGTAGTGCATAGCGCCTGAATATACCTTGAACTACTTATCGTGAACTTTGCCCCATAGATTGTACACGTTCACTGTTTGTGCGCAACCTTACATGGTTATTCTATGGGTCCTCAGGAACGCCTACAACAATAAGAAATTGATAGATAGTTAAATGGCCGTAGTAGGTGTCACATCGCACGGTAAAGCACTTTCCACTTTTATCAGAAACCAAATTGGCCGCTTTGACAGCCAAAAACAACAATCAAACTGCCCATTTAGACAGCAAAAACAACTAAATAAGCTATTTTTGATAGCCCAAAACATCAACCAAACAACCCATAATTGGACAGAGATACCATAAACCAAATAGGCCATATTGACAGAAAAAAATTTTAGCCAAAAAAACTATCTTTTACCACAAATAGGACACAATTAAATGGATCTTCTTTTGACAGCAACCAAACACCCTATTTTGATAGAAAAAATAGCAACCAAACATCTCATTCAAAACACGTTTTAAGTCCCGACCCAGCTAAGTAAGTATATTAAAAAGGAAATTTTAAGGCTAGCATACTGCGCCTTGGAATGGTTACTGCGCCTTGCTATATCTACTCTAACCAATGAAATGCTTTATACTTATTGCGCCTAGCTAGAAACTAAGTGTGAACATCACTATGGAATAGCTTTTTTATCAAAAGGTAAAAAGAGACACATATTTGTGCAAACAATATAGTGAACATAATACTCGAAAAGAGAATTCATAACTCACACCAATTACTTAAGATATATTACCTATTCAGTTGCTATTTCGGCTCTTATACATGTTGCTACGATGGTTGCAGCAGGAATATTTCTTATAGCTAGACTTATGCCTCTTTTCATATTCATACCCCACATCATGCTTCATAATCATTCACTTAACTATGAACTGCCTTTCTCAATGGCTTTAAGCAAATACTTAATTTTTTACCTGTATGAAAAGTTTCAAGCGTATTTGACTACAATGATATCCAAAATTTGTGTCAATTCAAAACAAAGACTAACCTAATACTTGAAAGTACTTGTATTCTTTTAGAAAACACAAAGACCAAATAAGCTCACCTTCATGTTCAAAGTGCAAAGGGCTGTTTGTGAATTGTGGTTGGTTTGCTTACCGGAACTCATACTCCAAAAATATTACCTCTACTAATGATATGCTACCCCGGTGTAAAAGGCTACCAAAATTCCAAATGAGGCCTGCATATTTCACATGCCGCATAACATTAAACATAAGAAAGTGTAGGGGGAAAAAAACAAAAACAAACAAACAAACAAACAAACAAAAAAACCACTGATTACCTATAAGCCTGTCCAAACAGCCATGTTTGGTGCTGTCCAAACATAATATTTGGTAGTACTTTATTTTCCCTCTTGTGTTACTTTCCTAGTTCTGCTCGTGAAAACAATGTAGCGGCACCACCACAAAATTCTAGCCACACAATCACCCTTACCACCAACTTTCTATACTGGTGCGTAAGGATTTTTATAGGTTTTCACAGCCTTTAAACGCTATTTGGACAGGTTTAAATGCTTTTTTTTACACTTCCTATGTTCTGTTTGGACAGAACCAAACATGGCTGTTTGGACAGGCTTAGACGATGCTATTTTACAGCTTTGATGTCCTGTTTGGACAACAGAACAATTGATGTTTGAACACAGGTTGTAACAGGCATGTGAGAAAACTAAGTCCAAATATTACGTTAGAAAACAGGGAACCGAAAGTTCACATGAAATACAAACATGGTATTCTCATTGCTATCAAGTAACTCCCTCCATTGTTTCCCTGGCTTATCTGCAAACTGAGGAAATACATTCTAATTAGCATATGTTCAATAAAAATAACCGAAAAACCACCAATTCATATAAAAAAATAAAAACCCAAAAGAAATTGGAGATTACTTTCGGTCACATAGTCACTTGAACAACATCACCCAATCCACGGTTAAGAGCAATTTTAGCAAAAGGAAACTCGGATCTTGACAATAGCCGCCTTAACTCAAAGTAAACCATTAACCTTTTTTTGAACCTCGTCATCCCCCCTATAGTAAATGAAGAATCAATGATCAGACGGAGCACGTAAGTTTCACTAAGATACAATCCAGAAAAAGGGATAAATTTTTACCATTATGAGGTTAGGGAGTAGAGCCGATTGCAGAAATTCAACATCACCTTTATTATAATTGAGCCAAGTAAGAAACAAATTATTTCCAGTCATGGGGGTGTTTGGATTGCATATCATTACCACACACTTATGACTTATAAGTCCCATTCAAGTAACTACTTAGCATTGTGCGTCATTTATTCAAATGTAATCAGAATAGCCTCTATTAATCCAAACACTTCAAAAGTGCTTCTTTTCTTTACAAAAATAAAAGAAGGCAATAATCTCTATAGATATGCAATTCCAAACACCCTTCATATACTTAGAAATGGAACAAATTTATCTAACCACAAATAATACTCTCACGAATATACGGTAAGACCATACTTAAAAAACTATCTAAAAGCCGACTAATGGCATACTAAGTAACAAAAAAACAAAATGGAAACCGAGACAACCTTTCATAGTTGCGGACTTTATTAAGCTCTTGCAACAATCAGTTTCCCATATGCAACTAATCCAGCTACACCCTGTATGAAATAACATCCATTAAAACATCTTGGGGGATGCTTTAAGACCTGCAAATTTTACAATTTCACTCTAAGTTTAGTACAAAACTTCAAAACATCTCATAAGTGCTTATTGTAAACATTAAAAAAACCACCGTTTACACCTAAAAACTACAAATTGAAACACACTGATTTGGTTCCCCTTTAATATCTGTTATACCTTTAGGCGACGTATATATCTTGGTTTGAGACAGGCTTTAGCAACATAATTCACACTACCTGCAAACAACAATAAAAACAACAACTCCACAAAAAAAAAAAAAATAATAATAATAAAATAAATAAAAAAATAAATAAAAAATAAAAAATGCAACTACCTGATTAAACTAATGCATTGCAACTAGGTTGATTCAAACATATTCTATTTGGGCACCACTCGCAAACAAAAGTTCATTGTAATTGACTAATCTAATCACAACATCTTAATTACTTACGTAGCACAAACATTCAACCAACACATAATATCTACTAAACACAACATCTTAACTACCAACATAACGAATACAAATTCACATATACACAACTAAATCACAACATCTTAACTACTAATGTAACAAAAAACAAATCCACAAATAAAAAGCAAAACCACAATATCCTAATTACGTATACAAAACTTAACATCTAGCAGGCACATAACGTCTAAAAATCACAACAGACTAATTACTAACGTAACGAATACCTCCCACATTTACCTTTCTCTTACACATTCCATCGAACATCTTCTATGCGGCCTTCAATCACCACCACTGAATTTTTCGGACTCCGTCTACCACCACCGACAGCAGCGACGGCATGCGGCGGCTGAAACAAGAAAAATTGCCAAAACGTTTAAAAAGGTAAGAACTACAATTAAAATATACAAACCTATATAAGAAAACCTTCAAAAGTTGTTTAATATAGATAGATCTAACAAAAACATTAAAAAAAAACTCAAAACCTATATAAGAAAACCTTCAACCACCACCACTGAATTTGTGGGTTACGGTGGTGGAGGTGGCGTTCGGTGGTGATGGGGCTTCGGTTGTGGTGGGGTCTCGGTGGTGAAGGGATTCCGATGGTGGAGGAGGTGGTTGTGAGATGTGAGATGAGGATACAACAAGAGGCGTGTACTATTTCTCTCACATTTGACTTTCAACTTTTTCACTTTTCACATTTGACTGTTTTTCCATTATATGTAGTTAAGATATATATATATATATATATATCCAAGCATTATGTGGCCAGCCATACAAGTTTAGTGTTATAATTCAGGATAGTTGCAGGGGTTTGTATTTTAAAGGCATAGTTATTAGGCAATTTGGCTTGAGCTTATTTACAACAAAACAAGTACAAAGAAGCAGAAGGGATATACAGGTATATCTTTAAACCATACTTGACTTATAAAACTACTCCCTCCGTCCTAAAATAAATGTCAGGTTTGACTTTTTTGAGTCTTTTTTGTTAAACTTTGACTTTAAATATTTTTATTTGCGTTATATAATACTTTATGAAAATTATAACAATGAAAATACATTTGAAAACCAATTCATACATATATTTTTCATCAAGTATTATATAACACAAATAAAAATATTTACGGTCAAAGTTGAATAAAAAATACTCTAAAAAGTCAAACCTAACATTTATTTTGGGACGGAGGTAGTACTCTTTTATTGCAATTTAGTACATTAAAGCTGACTGTTGATGATGCAGAAAAGCTCTTTCACCGGAAGCTATGATTTATAAAGAGATTAATCTTAGTGTGAAGATGCGAACAGAGCAAGTATCTTTACAACTTTTTGGCTACATGATAATTCTTTGTAAATGCTTATAGAATATAGTTTGACATTGTTTGATTTTTTCGCGACTTTGTATTGCTCTGCAAGTGTAACCACAAATTGATTGGGGTTAATGTTTGACTTTAGAATAAAAAGGTTCCACGCAGCAACGCGCGGGTTAACCTACTCGTTACTACTAAAATTTCCTATTTTTTGCATAGACAAACATATACATGCATATGTTGCTATACTAATTCTAGCATGCACATATTAGTGATTATAACATGGTCGTCTAGTGATACCAACGTTGCTAATCTGTGTTTTCTCTCCAGCAAAGTAGCTTGCAGATGCATTTTCGTATGATATACAACTTTGCTCTCTTCTCTTTAAAATTGTTTCTTATTGTGTGAACAATCGAATGCTTGTGATGAATGGACGAAGAAGCATGGATTTCCATCAACTTTGATTTACTATTCTACTGCAATTCTTTTGATTGTGTTAATTTGCATTGACATAGAATCCTTTTATTCTTGTATATGTTTGTGAAATCAATGCAACTCTAGAGTTGACTTAAGATTGTATTTATTTATTTCGCAGTAAACCGGGATTTTTGTCTATGTATTAGAGTTCGATCTTTTCTTTGAAGATGGCACCATGTTGGTCGGTGTACGTGCTTGTAATCCGCAATCTTACATTACCAAACCACCGTACTTCATTGTACGGAGTATGAACTGTACTTCATAGTACATTGCCAACAAAAGCCGTACTTCATGTGTTTAAATGACATCTTTACTTGTATGTCAAAACTCTATTGGTGATACATTAATGCATGACTTGTTCATATCAATATTGTCTCCTACAAGTATATCATATGTGTTCCTCGTATTCAGTTTCACAAAATTAATGATGATGCATTTATGTTTGAGTTTTCTATGATATTCACCAAATATTGACTCTTGTTAGCTCACACTGGATTGTTAAATTTGATGGTTTGGGCGGTGGTCTAGCCTAAAATAGTTTGGGTGGTGGTTTTAGCCCAAAGATTTGAGTTGCTTACCCAATTCCATTATTTGCATCGTGTGTGATTTTATTTTTCAACTTTACAACATTGTAGCTAGTTTTCAAGAGAGATTTTTCTTTTTTTTTTTTTTTTTTTTTTTTAGAACGAAAACTAACTATCTCACAATATACAAGCACAAATTATCTCACATGTTCTAAGCAGAACTTGAACCCACAACCATTTTTGTTGGGGAGCTTCTCACACAACAAGGGGTACCTTTGGGACACAAAACCTTTGGTAGATTTCAAGAGAGAATTGATTTGCACACTTTCATCTTTTATTAGAACACTTCAATTACTGCATCAGAGAGTTGTACGATATCTATATTCTGCTTTAAATACTTGTACAACTAGTAATGTGTACAAATAAGAAGAGAGTGTGCAAATCACATCTCTTAAAAGAGATGCAACGATATCTATTATCGTTATTGCTTTACTACTATTTATATATCAATAAGCAAAAGGTTCGCCGCGCTTTGAAGCTCTAACCCGTGTACATTTTTTAGATGCGACTAACACTTCTCAAAAATCTAGCCACATAGGATGACGCGGTGTTTATTGGCGAGTGGTCTCATTATAACTTAAAAGGTATTATGAATATTCTTCGCTGCTTCTCTTTGCTTTCAGGGCTGTCGATTAATATAAAAAAAAGCCATCTTCTTGGTGTTGGAATTCCCGACTCTATTGTATCCGCGGCTGCTAAGTCGCTTGGTTGTTCGATCATGAAGACTCCTTTCAAATACTTGGGTATTTTGGTTGGTGGCAACATGTCTTTGGTCAAGGCTTGGGATGAGACGATTGCCAAACTCAAGAAGAGGTTATCTACGTGGAAGCTTAAAACTCTATCTATCGGGGGTCGTCTTACTCTCCTTAAATCGGTGCTTGGCTCCACTCCTGTATACAACATGTCGCTTTTCAAGGTCCCTAAATCTGTTCTTACCTCAATGGAAAGTTTGCGTAGAAATTTCTTCAATGGTGTTCAAGATGGAGATAGGAAGATCGCTTGGGTTCAATGGTCCAAGGTGCTCGCGCCTAAAAAGCATGGTGGTTTGGGGGTTTCTAGTTTCTATGCTCTCAATAGGGCTCTTCTATTCAAATGGGTGTGGCGTTTTCTATCACATGATAACTCTTTATGGTTTCGGGTTATTGATGCCATACATGGCTCGTGTTCGCAGGTACTTTCTGCTTCTTATTCTTCGACATGGAGTTCCATCATCAACGAAGTCAATTCTCTTAAGGCTCAAGGTGTTGTTTTAATTTCTCATTGTAAGATTCGGGTTGGTAACGGTATGCGTACAAGCTTTTGGAACGATTTTTGGATTGGAGATTCTCTGCTCAAACATTTATTCCCTCGGTTATATGCTTTAGAATCAATCAAAGATATTTCCGTTGCTGATAAGTTTCGAGTTTCTGTTATCTCTTCTTTTCGTCGTTCTGTTCGAGGGGGGGTTGAATCTCAACAGCTCGATCATCTCTTGGGCTTGCTTGGATCGGTTATGTTATCTAATATGGGAGATAGATGGTTTTGGGATTTGAATGGGGATGGCGTTTTTCGTGTCAAAGACGTTCGGAATTTGTTAGACGAGACGTTTCTCCCTAAAGCTGAAATGCCTACGCGATGGATTAAATGTATTCCGATTAAAGTCAATATTTTTGTTTGGAAGGTCCTTCTTGATCGCCTTCCTACTCGCTCGAATTTAGCCAGAAGAAATGTTGTGACTACTTCTTTATCTTGCCCGATTTGTGACGCTGCGCCTGAAGATACGTCTCATTTGTTTTTCAGTTGCGTTATGGCGACAGATGTGACGAGGTTAGTTTGTTGTTGGTGGAACTTGGGAACGCTTTCTTTCAATTCTTATGTAGAGTGGCTCGTTTGGTTCAAATCGATACGTCTTGGTACTAAGTCTAAAGAAGTGTTTGAAGGCATTTTTTACGTCTCTTGGTGGAGCTTATGGACCTTCAGGAATCAACTTCTTTTTGCGGTCAATAAACCTCGAAAAGACGCTATTTTTGATGATATTGTTTTACGCTCTTTTAACTGGTTTTAGAACTTTGAACTGGGTTAGTTGGCTTCAACACCCGCATTTGATTTCTTTGTAATTGTCTAGCTTCTTGCTAGTGGATCTAATAAAGTTGCCGTTCAAAAAAAAAAAAAAACATAGAGCACATGTTACATTAATGACCTTTAGTCAGTTGGACGGGATTGAACCCCTGACCTATTTCTTCAAAGCTATTGTAAACAGGTCAACTAAACGTTTATCGATTTATTTTATTCGTGCGTCTTTCCAAAACTTAAAAATTTATTTCATATCCAGCTAAGGACCTCTACTTGGTCTTGTAATATGTCGTATCTTATACTTAATTGTTACATGAATTCACCAATAATTTTTTTTAAAAAAAAGGCAACAACTATTGTAAGACCCAACCAAAATTACAATACAAACGTCCTTCCTCAATTAAACAAACTAATCAAAAGAGAAAGGTACTCAAAGAAAAAACAAAAGAACAAACCATGAATTCACCTCTAATGAACTTTCTTGGCTTGGGTGATACTCGGTAAGAAACAAAACTACTCAACATAGGTTATAAATCCAAAAGGCTGATTTAAGTATTGTAGAATTGAATAACTAACTTAGTATTGTACTAACTCGCCGTTCAAAAAAAATAAAATAAAATAAAATCCAAAAGGCTGATCTAAGGTTTGTCTATAAACTTGATTTGGTCACCCATACATTTACTTGATATTTTGTCCTTCATAATGATTTATACAGTAATATTTTAGAACCAAGAACAAATATAATTAGGAACACCAATATAATTTGCTCTCTTGCCTTTGTGTCCAACTGTCATGGGTATTGTTAGGTTGTTTTGATGTGTTCACAAATTTGTTTGCTTGGAATATTTATGGAATTTTGGTTTGACTGTATTAGTTGACTCTAGAGTTTTATCCTATGTGTTGGCATTATCTTAATTGTCATTTTAAGTAGTCAAATATACTGTATTTTCTATGGGCGGAAAAGAAGCACTGTTTTATGTCAATTTTAGTTTAGGCAACCTTTTTTTTTCAAGTTTATCGCTGAACCCAACAAGAAAACACACACGGAAATTTTAGGGTGCGTTTAGTTGGTGAAAAATATCCCATTTTTCTAGAAAAATTTTCGTGTGAAAAAGAAAAAATTGAAAATCCGTTTAGTCACACTTTTTTCAAACAATTAAAAAAAAAATCTCATTTTCTAAATTTTAACTAAGAAATTGAAAAACCCATTCTAACATTCTCATTTTTTTCTCAACTCCATGGCAATTTGAGGTAATCATTTTATCATTTTTTTAAAAGGAAAATATAACTCCAACTAAACGAGTTTTTAAAATTCTCAACTCTTCTCTAGAGAAGAAAAATTATTCCCTTCTCAAGGAATTTAGAAACAGAAAAAGATGAAAATTTTTCTACTACTAAACGGCACCTTAGTTATTCTTTATTTCTCATTTTCTTTCAATACAAACATTCACTAAGAGCAGTGTTTCTTTTTTTCTTGTATCATCTGAATCACTATTTGATCCCACTTGGGCCCACTAAATTTCCCTTGTATCATCTTAGGCTATAGAGAGTGAAAACACTGCCTCTCCCCATTCAGCGGCTAAAAGAGAAGAGGGACCCACATGGACCTTAGCTAAGGAACAAAAAGAAACACTGCCTAAGAGCACTAGGAGTCATACTTTCTCAAAATCCATACATCCCAAATTCCACCAATAAGCTTTAGCCAACTCATTCCCATAAATTCTCATACATCCAAAAAAAAATTTTCTTTTTAATATTTAAACTAAACAATTTATAATAAAAACATACCATTTTCTTAATACAAAAATAAAAGTCCATTACATGATAAAAAAAATACGACATAAAAAAAAACGAATTACATGATAATCGAAATTAAAACTACAACTAATACACATCTAGAAATTACATGACCAACCATGCCGCTTGGTGAGTAAACGTTCTTCGCGTTTTTGTGCTATAATCAGTCATAGCGTTTTTCATAACATCCATATCACCACATCCGCTCTCCCGTAGACGAGTCTAAAAAACAAAATAAGTTCGAACGTTTAAAAAAAAACAACTGAATGAAACAAACAAAAAATAGAAGCGAATGAAACAAAAAAATAATAAATAACCGAATGAAAAAAATACCGATTAGACCCGGATGAAACATTTTTTTGTTTTCTTGAATCCATGGTTTTTGTGTGTGTTTTAGGTTGAATATAGTTAAGTTTTTGGGTTTAAATGGGGTTGAAAATATATATAAGGAATTATTTTTTTTTTAAACACTCCAACGTATAGTTTTTTTGGATTTATGTTGCTTCCAACGTTCCATTCTTTTGAATTTAATACACTTCAACGTTCCATTTTTTGTTCCAAATGATTTTGTGGGGAGCGGGGATCCATACCGTTTTTCAAAAAAATTTGCCATAAAATCAACACCGACGGCGGTGTTACCGCCGGTTTGATTGATACCGATTGCCCAAACCGAAGGCGCTCCTAGTGCCCTAATAGGCTGTTTTCATTACAGTGTTACTTTTTTTAAGGAAATATATATATATATATATATATATATATATATATATATATATAATATATATATATATATATATATCAGAGTTATGTATATAATTTGTAGGTATAGTACCCTCCTTTTAAATGGCGAATCAAATTATGATTTGAACACCATTGTTCACTCTAAGAGCATAGGGTATCATGCACTGAGGTTAAACTTTAACTAAGTGTCACGTCAATGTCATATCAGCTTTAACTTTTCAATTTTAACTAAAAAAAAAAAACACTTATCATAACTCAACTATAACTCAACAATTTACAAATTCAACCTCTAAACTAAAACAAAACATTCATTTAATAAATAACATAACATTAAAACTTAAACATCACAATACGAATTAAAAAAAAAAATACAACGGAAAAAAAAAAACGAAACATACGAAATTTAAAAACATACGAATTACAAATACCTATTCATCGTCTTCGGAATCTTCTTCTTCTTGTTCTTGTTGTCGTTGAAGACGTTTTTGCCAATATGCTCCGTAATGTCTAGTTGGAATCGAGTATGCGTTTCTCTGTCGCGTATTTCTTTTGACTTTCGACGGTGGACATCACATCTTTCGACCCACCTTTCATGCCTCATACGTGGTGACGGATCCACCCACATTTTGGCATACTCACGTAGTACAAACTTTTGATCTTTTAAAATCATGTTATGCAAAATAATGCAAGAATACATGATTTTACGTATCCTGGTAACTTTCCATTGACGTGCCTGTTGTTGTAGTATACCACAACGTCCTTGATTCGGATCCATTGTGAATAAACAAGTTTGCTTTTTTTTTTTAGAGAGGAAGTATATAAATTTAGGTGAGAGTTGTGGAAGTGTGAAAAAAAGTTGTGTGTTAATTGGTTATTTATAGATGTGGAAAAAAGGTTTTTATTTTTTATTTTTTTTTATTTTTTGAGTCTGCCCGTTATTATAACGTTGGAGGGGGTATAGTGTAATTTTTTTTTGAATTTGCAACATTGATATTTACGTTAAAGGGGGCGAAATGATTATTTATTTATTTATATTTATTTATTTATTTTTTTAATTGTGGTTGGCCTTAACGCAGCGTTAAAGGTTAACATTGCCCTTAACGCAATGTCTTAACGCAAGCTACCAGTATCATGACTTGGCCCTTAACGCATGGGTGTTAAGGCTTAACTCACACCAAATATCAACATACCGCTTGCTCTAAGAGAGGGAACCAAAACATGAATTGACCAGATACATTACTAAACAAGACCAGAAACATAATCTTTTTAGACCGGGTGGATTTAAAAATATTCCATATTTTTGTAAAAAGCTATCACTATATCGTAAAAATTCATGAACGTCTGACTGTCCGGTACCTACCAAGTTACATACCTCGTTCACACGTTAGCATCCAATTATTTCCTGATGGTTACACACATTATGAGTTCAGGACTTTAGATACATAAATATTCTTTTTATAAAATTTACTGGTAATATTTTAACTAAGCATTAATGATCATGACTCATAAAAGACAGTCCTAGGATTCTACTCGTAAAACATAAAACCTACGTAAATAGGAGATATCATATCATTAATAGGTCATTTAAGGGAGATATCATATCATTAATAGGAGATATCATATCATTAATAAGTCATTTAAGATAACAACACACACTAAAACCAAATTAGAAGATAAGCAATCTCCTTAAACTTTACTAAAAACCATTTCTAAGAACACTTCTACGTTGGACAGATCAAATCATAGCCGGCCCCAATATATCTATCAGGTATATAAAATCATCTTCTTCATATTATCTATAAATATATAAGATCACAGTGTTCATATATTCATGCAAAATGGTTTCATTTAAATCTTTAAAACTTTTGGTCTTTTTGTATGCAGGCATGATGACCACCTCACAATCTACACTCACATGCAAGCCAACTGATTATGGTCCAGTGGTCCCCACAACACCACTTGTGATCTTCCTTCAAAGTGTTCAAGAAACTGCTTTGAAAACATTTGGCTCATCAAAATTTGACCCAAAGTTATACGTTGACTTGTCTTTAAAGTATGACCTTCCAATAGTCAAAAAGGCTTTTCATGATCTTCCCAAGACAGAAAATGGGTCAGTTTTGGTTTCTGATTTTAAGGGTTTTTTGAGTAAGTTTATGAATGGGGCTGAAGATGATTTGGAACATGTTGTACCTGTTGACTATGTGGTTGAGCCACATGGGTTCTTGCCTAAAGTGGTGCATAAAGGTGTGAGAGATTGGGGTTTGGAAGTGCATTCACTTTGGAAGAATTTGAGTAGGAAAGTGTCGAAGCGAGTTTTGGAGCATCCGGAGTTGCATACTTTGCTTCCTTTGAAATATCCTCTGATTATACCTGGATCAAGGTTTCAAGAGGTTTATTATTGGGATTCTTATTGGGTTATAAGGTAAGTTTATATTATAGTTAATATGTTTTTTCATTTTAGGATGTCATAAAGATTGTTTAGAATCTTGTCTAGATATGAAAAAGATAATTTCGTGACTGTGTGATGCAAAATGCAAGAAGAGTATTTAGTTTTATTTGGTTTATGATGTAATATTGACATGAAGTTAATTACTAGGGGACTATTGGCAAGTAAAATGTATGAGACAGCAAAAGGGATAGTTCTGAATCTGATTGACTTGATCGACACATATGGATATGTTCTAAATGGTGCCCGGGCATATTACACGAATAGAAGGTAAGAAGTTCATGTCAAATATATTCTGTGATTTGAATTGTCATCTTTTTGCAAATTTGTATGCCAATAAAATAGTACCAAAAATCTCATTTGTCAAAATTTATAGTTGATCAAGCATTTATAGACCCCAAAATATTTAGTGGTTGGTGAAACTATTTTCAGTCAGCCTCCTTTACTAAGTTCAATGGTTGTTGAAATATATAAGCGGACTAATGACATGGACTTGGTCAAGAAAGCGCTCCCGGCCTTGATCAAAGAACACAAGTTTTGGAATTCAGGTAACTCCCAATCGCTATAACGGGTTCTTTTTTTCTTTGCTAAATTGTTACTTAGACTGATTGTGTTACAGGCATACATAATGTGATAATTGAGGATGATCAAGGATTGACACACAATTTAAGTCGGTACTATGCAATGTGGAATCAACCTAGGCCAGAATCGTTCACTATTGTAAGATATCCCAAGATAGTACAAAGATTGTATCTTTAAAGTTTAAAACAATCAATTGAACAAAGATTTTGATATTATTCTTTTTGTTTCACAGGACACAGAAACTGCAGATAAACTTGCAAATGATTGTGAGAAAGAGCAGCTGTATCGTGAACTGGCTTCGACTGCAGAAACTGGTTGGGATTTTAGTACCAGATGGATGAAGTAAATGCATTTTTGTAACCATTTCCATCGCTTTCTTGTTTTCCTTTTCTCTTTCTAAATGAAGATTTGTGTTTCAGGAATATTTCTGATCTTGCAACATTGACTACAACAACGATTGTACCTGTTGATTTAAATGCATTCGTTCTGAAGGTATAAGTTTGAAACCATTTTGTGTAATTTTGTTGTTCTACAGGAAATATATGAGCGTTGTAAAATTTTTATGTTTTCACAGATGGAACTTGACATAACATTCTTGGCAAATGTTGCTGGTGAGACTAGTCATGCTTTACATTTTGCTAGAGCTTCGGAAGCAAGAAAGAAAGCCATGGAGATTGTTTTCTGGAACGCAGAAAAGGGACAATGGTTCGATTACTGGCTCAATGATAGCTCTTCTGGCAAGGTAACATTATCTTCAGTTCATGACAATTCAACCATGAGCCTCACCCTGTTAATGTTCTAATTTCTGACGGCTTGTAATGGTTTTAGGATGTTTACAAATGGGATGCCTCGAACCAGAATCAAAATATATTTGCCTCAAACTTCATTCCACTATGGATTGAATCCTTCAACTCTGGTTTGTTTATATTCTTTTCAAATCTTGTTTGCTCAATGCATTTCTGTTATTTTTCTTATTACGAGTAGTTTTCTCAGACTTAAAAGAAAATCAGTCTAGACTTGTATAAAAAAACCTCAAGTTAGAATAAGTTCAACCCTTAGTTAATTTGATGTTTTGATTTGTGAAGATGAAACTGTGGTAAAAAAAGTTGCACAAAGTCTTGAAAGTTCAGGCCTGCTTCATGCTGCTGGGATCGCAACTTCATTGAGCAATTCAAGTCAGCAATGGTAATCCACATGCTCATGACTAAATACTGTCTAGTTAGAGGAGTCTATATATGAAGTGTTTTCCTGATTAATATATATTTGTTTTTATGCAAACAGGGATTTTCCAAATGGTTGGGCCCCGGTGCAACACATGATCGTGGAAGGTCTAGTTAGGTCCGGATCAAAAGAAGCAAGATCATTAGCCAAAGACATTGCTATTAGGTGGATCAGAACAAATTACGCCACTTATAAGACATCAAAAGCAATGCATGAGAAATATGATGTTAGCAAATGTGGCGACTTCGGAAGGGGAGGTGAATATGTACCACAAGTAAGCATATCCAAACACTATTTTCTATGGCAATTTTTCGGGTTTTCGAGTACGGGCTCCGTCTTCGGCTTGGGCTTTGACCTGGGCCATTGTGTACTTGTATTGATTTTTTTGTTTCTGATGAAAATGTTGCTTTGCAGACTGGTTTTGGATGGTCTAATGGAGTTGTGTTAGCCTTCTTGGAGGAATTTGGGTGGGCCGAAGACCTGAGTCCACAATGCCAGTAATCAAATGAAGCTACATTTTTGGCTTGGGCTTGGCCCATGATATCTTAAAGCACTTCAAATTGAGAGTACTGACTTAAGCCCATTTAGAAGACAATTGTCACTTTCTTTTTTACCCTTTAAATCATTAAAAAGATGTACTTGATAAATTTGTAACTTTGGACTCACTGTACCATTTGATCCTACATCATGAAAAACGAGGTAAAATGTGTAGAAAAGTTTTCTTAATTTTCTTTCTTAGTTTTCTTGATAACGGAGTAACTCTTTTTTAACCTATACTAGATAACTCTAAATTCAAGTTCTCTAACTCATAGTTTTAGCAGAAAAATGGTTTTCTGTTTTCAATAGAGAAATTTCAGAAATACTCATTTTGACCACGTTTTATATTTTCTGTGTGTTTCTTAAAAAAAAAAAAAAAAAAAAAGATCTGTGAAACTTCTCATTTTCTAACAACTAAACATACCTTTAAGTTTTTAAGTAGGATATCTTATTATCTTTTTACCGTCAGAGTGATCATTATGAAAGTTATAATTAAATATGAGACTTGATTAAATGCTCGTTATTGTTCTTATGTAACTACAAAATACGATATTTGATTTTCCTTGCAGTTTTTACGCAGCAAGTTACTTCTTATTTTTGTCATCTATCGTATTGTCCACATGGTTTTATACCAATTGGTATCTCATAACGCGTGTTGTGTTGAGTTGATATTCATGGTCATGGACATAATTGCAGTTTTGCATTCTTGGGAATTGCTCGTTAGATTCGGGTTTTTTTTTCCACAAGACTAGTGCAATAATATGTTGACAAGAGTTCAAACCTAAATATTTAGTGGTGATTGGGTATTTAGATATAGATAATGAATTGACAAAACAATATTAATGGTTTGGTTAGAGATTGATGGTGATTGAGATTTTAGATATAAATATTACTGTCGATAATGAAGATTAGGTTAGAGATGTGGACACACACTTTTGAGATATGCAAAAACGTAATCCATGGATTATAGCACTAGTAGTGCACTATAATGTTGTTTTAGCAATAGAATAACAATATTTTTGACTAAACCTCCAACATTATTATATACAAAATTTTATAAAACTTAAATTATTGAACCAACTAAGCCAAAAACTATCTATTAATCTGCAGATTTTCGTTGAACAAAACTCCAACATTATCTATTAATCTGCAGATTTTCGTTTAAATGAGCTTCCAAAAGAACAAAACTCACCGTTAATCTAGAAATTGAAACTTTAGAGCAAGATCATTGCACTAACTGATAAGTTTCATCCAAATTTCTTTGTTAAGAATATCACTTATTATTACACCATCGGGAATTAGTTGGCTGAAACATTAGATACACTGCTAAAGCTGATAATGTTTCAGAATATAGTCAAACTTATTTAGCTTTTATATTTCTATGGAGCTAGATAGTGGTGGTGGGTAAACATTATACTCTTCTTTTTCATGTTTTTCATATAGTTTATGAGCCAAAAAGCCTAATGTGTGGGAGATTAGCGATCAAATTTGTTTAGTATGTGAATGTGAATGTGAAGTTGATGAATAGGACAACATTAGTAATCAACTTTATATCAAGTTGTGCTTGATTTGATGCATATTTATTGATGATTTGTTAGCTACTAACATATATTATGTGAGTCCATTACTATAAAATATATGGCTAAAGATATGAAAAGTAAAAGAAATGAATATATTTATGTTGGTGTGATGATATTGTAATCGAGAACTCCTTTTAGGTTTATATTGGTTTTATTTAATACACATAAAGTTGACAACCTTATTTGAGAAGAAATGA
The DNA here is from genome assembly GCA_021014915.2 of Artemisia tridentata subsp. tridentata. NCBI lineage: Eukaryota > Viridiplantae > Streptophyta > Magnoliopsida > Asterales > Asteraceae > Artemisia > Artemisia tridentata. The sequence goes on along the minus strand of CP139501.1, from coordinate 310,682,697 downwards.
GATGATTAGTCTCATCAAACCAATTGTTAACTTAAGCAACCAATCCATTAAAACTGTTTTATTTTATTTTTCTATTCATATAAATGATTTTAACTATTTTGTACTCCATTAATTTAAGATGACAGTTCTAGATCATATAAATGCCCAAATTGATAAAAGTAGTCTTTAATACTTTTATCAAAAAGTATACTAAATATTTGTTCAGTATTAAAAAGGATTAGTACCTCACTGAATTAAGCAATAAACATTATATTCATCATCCAAAAGAACATCACAGCTTAAAAAGATAAATTTAAAATACGTATTGGGGGATCCTGAAAGATTATAGATACATCCAAGAAAAAGCATGGCAATCATTTGAAGTGAATGACTTCATTTGAGCACTATCTTTTCATATTCAGATTTTAATTAGACTTTGGAGTTTAATGGGTTAGTGGCAAAGCATGACAAGATTTTTGATAAACTTTTATATTTATTAGTTGGTTTCATACTATTTTTGTTTTGATTAGTTGATCAATCATAGCCATCTTTGTGTTGCAAATCATGATCTTTTTGTCAAATGTAGTAGACAACTACGAATAATACTCTTCTTAAAATAAGTTCTCCGTCCATCTAATATTTGATATTGATTCGACATATAACTGAAAAATCGTGTTTATATTCACACTTTGAAATGCTTCTGGTACAAATATTGTATCTAATGCTATCTTTTATTCGATCTTAAACAAAAAGCTCTTTTCATGTACCATGTAACTCTCCTAGCATCTTGTTAAGGTCTTTCTAACGCGATCGATTTTCAAGAATAACTATTTTAATCGACCGTGCGGGATGGTAGTGTGTAGGGGTAGGGGTGGAAACGAGCCGAGCTGCTCGTAAAAAGCTCGGGATCGGATCGGTAAAAAGCTTGAACGAGCCGAGCTTAAACGAGCTCGAGCCCGATCCCGAGCCTAAATTAAAGCTCATTTAATAAACGAGCCCGAGCCCGAGCTTTATATACAGAGCTCGTTTAGGCTCGCGAGCCTAAACGAGCTCTAGTATATTTTGTGTATATACATGTATAATACATAATATAAGCGTATATGTATGCATATATACTACTAGTATCTTAAGGTTCGAGCTTTACATAACATAACACGAGCCGAGCTTTACACAAACACGAGCTCGAGCTTTACATAGCATAACACGAGCCGAGCTTTACACAAACACGAGCTCGAGCTTTACATAGCATAACACGAGCTCGAGCTTTACACAAACACATCATAAACGAGCCGAGCCCGAGCCGAGCTCGAGCCTTATATAGCATAACACGAGCCTAGCTCGAGCTCAAATCTTAAGGCTCGAACCGAGCCGAGCTCGATTTTCTAGAATATAAACGAGCCGAGCTCGAGCTCTGGCAGGCTCGGGCTCGGCTCGGCTCGTTTCCACCCCTATGTAGGGGTGTCAGTAGGGTCGGGTTGACCCGACCCGAACCCGAACCCGATGAGGCTAATCAGGTCGGGTCTAATCGGGTCAAAAAAATCTAGTCGGGTTGTTTTGACCCGAACCCGATAACCCGATAGTGTTATCGGGTCGGGTTAGGGTTAAATAAAAAATGCTATCGGGTTATCGGGTCAACCCGACAATGACTTATTGATTTTTTAATTATTACTTTTTAGAGCACATGTTTATTAGTACTAGTTTACAACATATTAGCGAAGAAGCATGAACCTGTGATGATAACTAAGCCTACAATACACAAAATAGTGAAATACAATCATTAAGCTAAATGATTTATCAAGATTGAAGATCAATAAATACCTAAACATACTTAGCCTAATTATGTAAATCATGTTTTGTTAAAGAGAAGCTATACACTTTCCTAATGGTACTGAAGCTTAGCTAACTAGTAACGGAAGTATTGGAAGCATAAAAGTTTAATGTAAAATGATAAAGTGAGACCGACTGTTCAATGCTAAAAAGTCAAGTTGTATCTCATCTGCACTCAAGCCATTGAGCCACATCCAAATGATTAATTTTTAATATGATAGAAGTGCATATTATCTCGATTGTGCACATTCAAATATGGAACTTAACACAAGCATCGTTGTAACAGCACTTGCCGTACAGGGATTTTTTTAATAATTGTATCGTTTATGAGTTCAATTAATGTTAGGAGTGGACAAATTATCATAATTACTGTTTTATGATGTTCAAAATCAACTACTTGTGCATGGGAACAAAAAATAACTTAATATATTTGTATTAAGTTGAATCACTAGTGTTCCATCAAATACAAACTCACACTTGTTACTAAGATTACCATTGTTGACATGTTCTTCTCAAAATTTTTGGGTACTATGAACTGAGGTTAGCATGCAACCAGATAACCCGAATCACCCGACCCGACATAACCCGACCCGATTACCACCCGAACCCGATAACCCGATTCCTTATCGGGTCGGGTTGCGGGTGAGTTTTTAAAAAATCAAAACCCGACTCACCCGACCTGATAACCCGACCCGATAACACCCCTAGTAGTGTGTGCCTTGTAATAGTAGTGGACCAAAACAATTTTTGTCACTGGGGCATTGGTCCAGTGGGCGGTGTTTTCATTCTTGAGTCAATAGACTCGGGTTCTGATGACGTATAGTCTATACCCGGGTCACGAACCCGGTTAGTAAACAACACTAACAATTAAGCCCACCACGAATGGGCCGCAACTGGACTACCAGTTATGCGGCTTGGGTCGACAAGGCCCAAGCCCAAAGTTATTTCCGGATAATATATAGAATATCTTTTAAATAAAGAAGATATATACTATATACCCGATGTCGGCTAACACGCCGAAGAGTAGGGAACACGAAACCCACTAGGGTTTCATGCATATATAAAGGGCACCTAAGCCCTCGGTAAAGGTACGATCTTCAATAAACCCTAACCATAAACTAAACCCTACATTCGATTACTTACTCTCACGCCGGAGGATAATCGGGGGAGACAATCCCTCGATAAGCCTAACGGTGTTTGTTCTTTTTCTTAGTGCGCAGGTCTCATCAAGCATTAAGATTCGAATTGGTACGAGAATAGAAGCCCTATCAAGGAACGCCCAACTTTTGTATCAACAAGTGGCGCCATCCGTGGGACCCTACACTAAGAATTTTACCAAAAACTAGAATGACGAAACACGGGAGTCATAAGAGTCCGCATGGGAAGAAGGCGCAGGATGACCCACTAGGGAAGAAGCATCAAACGGATGCGCCCCCTAAGCAGACCCCTGGAACAACCAGTGTGCCTAAAAGCTTAGGAGTGTATTCAGATCAGGTCTTCCCTGCAGTGGAATCGCTTACCAAAACTACCCCCGCTATTACGACAAGTACTAGCGCGGTAGACCTGGAGCGCACTCCTTTCACCATGCCAGAGGTGAACTTCACTGAACCTCCCAATGCGCCTATCCGAAACAAGGATCCTGCCTTGGAAACGGACTCCATCGCGCTTGAAGGAGTCACTTCCGAATTAGCGCCAAGCGACTTTGTATCCCAAAACTACGAAGCCTTGACTGCGCTCATGAGAGAGGAGGCAAAGAAGAGGTCAAGCCAAAGTCTGCATGGCAGACTCAACTTTGACCCTAATCCTGACGCATCCCCACCGCGCTACCGAAAGGAAGGACGCGAGAGGGATAGCCGTAAACAACCAGTGTTCGCCAGGATTGGAAGGAAGGTTGTGGATGATGAAGCAGCCGATCTTCAACATCTGGAGGAACCTGAAGAAAGTGAGCGGCGTGCCAATGTCCACGCTAGGCTTGGCAAGCGCAAAATCCAAGATAGGCTTGGGCGACGATGCTCCCCAAGTGAAAGCCCCTCAAGCTCTAACTCTGAGGATAGTCGGCGCAAGCGCCACAGAGGAACAACCTCAGACTCTGATGATAGTCGACGCAAGCGTCACAAAAGAGTCCGCTCATCTTCAAGAGATTCCTCGGACAGCGAGACTGGACACTGGAAATCAAAAGGAAAATACCGCGACCAGGAAGACGAAGACATGTCTCTTCCCTGGCGTCGCCAAAAGGTTGATGCGTTCACGAGGCGCATCAGTGACTTTTCTGAGAATAAGAAAAGGCGCATGCCTGCTAATGTCAAAACATATGATGGGACAGGTGATCCTGATGATCACCTAAAAATTTTCGAATCAGCAGCTACTATCGAAAATTGGCCGCAACCTGTGTGGTGCCATATGTTCAACTCCACATTAGTAGGGAATGCGCGCAACTGGTTTAGTAAGCTTCCACGCAGAAGCATTGATGGGTTTGAAGAGTTGCGCAGAGCGTTTCGCTTAAACTTCACTCAAAGGAAGAAGTGTGCTAAAAACCCTGTCGAACTCGCTAGGGTTAAACAGCGACAAGGGGAATCCACAAGCGCTTTCATGGAACGCTTCAAGGACGAGTGCATGAAAGTCAAGGCGTGTCCAGAGATATTAAAAATATCGGGTTTTATGAATGCAATTAATAACCCAGATCTGATAAAAAAACTAAATGATAAGGTTCCCCTAACCTTTGATGAGCTCATGAAGCGCACGAGGTCTTTCGTCCAAGGAGAAGAAGCCGCTGCGGATAGCAAAAAAGGCTATTCGAATCATAGACCGCAAGAGGAGTCAAGGAGACAATCCAATGACCAGGGTGGCAGTCGTAACAGCCGCAGCAGAGGCTATCGCAACCAAGGGAGTGGAAGAGACAACGATAGATACACACCCCTCACAAAAACCCCAAGGGAGATATTTGTGACGGAGGGCGCAAACTTCCCGAAACCTCCACCAATCCGCACCCCAGAGGATAAGCGCATAGGGAATGGTTATTGCGAATACCATGGACAGAAAGGCCACACAACTAACGACTGCGTCCAACTGCGCCAATTGATTGACAAATTGGTAAAGGAAGGAAAGATGGACCATCTCGTAAAAAACATCAGAGAAGGGAAAGACAAATCAAAGCCAGGAGCCAAGAAAGAGACACCAAAGGAAAAGGCGGATATCATCTACATGATACAGCCATGGCCTCGCGCGACAAGACAGAAAGTTAGTCAGCGCTTTTCTAAGGAAAACGAAATTTCTTTCCCCTCCCTGACTGCGAACAACGCAGTAGTGGATCCACTCACCATTGAAATACATACGGGGGGTCACGACATCCGTCGCATGTATATAGATGGAGGTGCATCCGCTGATATCATATATGAACACTGTTTCAAGAAGCTGCGACCTGAGATACAGAGTCAGCTGACCCCAGCCACAACGCCGCTCACAGGCTTCACAGGGGAGAAGATATGGCCCACGGGGCAATTACGTCTATTTGTAGAAGTTGGTGACAAACCACACTCTACAACTACCTGGATGAACTTCATGGTAATCAGATCCCCCTCCCCGTATAACGGTATTATTGGGAGACCTGGAATATCATCCATCCGCGCCGTGCCATCCACAGCGCACGGGATGCTCAAGTTCCCAGTGGAAGGAGGTATTGTCACCCTTTACAATACCACCACACCACCCAAAGAATGCAACGCAGTGACAAGCGACGTAGGCGTTGTTCCAGAACAGCGAGCAATCAAAGTCCCAAACCTAACGGTCGCCATACACCCTGAATACCCGGATCAACATGTATCTATTGGCGGGTCTCTGTCTGACAAAGGCAAATCAGCTATGTGCGCACTCTTGCAAAATAATTTGGATATTTTTGCATGGGAGCCTAAGCATATGACAGGAGTGCCACGCTCCATCACGGAACATAAGCTACAAATCCGACAAGGATATCCTCCAATACGACAGAAAAAGCGCGGACAAGCTCCAGACCGCGCAAAAGCCATCCTGGAAGAAGTGCATAAACTAGTAGACGCAGGCATCATGCGTGAAGTCTACTACCATGACTGGCTCTCTAACCCAGTGATGGTAAAGAAGAGCGATGGCAGTTGGAGGATGTGCGTAGACTTTACAGATCTCAATAAAGCATGTCCACAGGACTGCTACCCGCTACCGGAAATAGATTGGAAAATTGAGTCTCTATGTGGATATCCCTTCAAATGCTTCCTGGACGCATACAAGGGATACCACCAAATTCAAATGGCGGAGGGAGACGAAGAAAAGACGGCCTTCCACACAAGTCAAGGGGTCTACTGTTACACAAAGATGCCCTTCGGCCTAAAGAACGCAGGAGCAACATACCAAAGATTGGTGGACACTGCGTTCGAGAAGCAAGTGGGACGCAACTTGGAAGTATACGTCGATGATCTCGTCATCAAAAGCCATACAGAGGACGAGCTGGTGCGCGACATGGAGGAAACGTTCAAAACACTCAGGAGAATCAACATGAAATTGAACCCCAAGAAGTGTACGTTTGGCGCTACGGAAGGCATGTTTCTCGGGTATTTGATAGAACCCGATGGGATCAAGCCTTGCCCAGAGAAGACTCAAGCAGTCATTGACCTCCCCTCACCGCGCACACTAAAAGAAGTTCAGTCACTAAACGGCAAGCTAGCCGGACTGAACCGATTCTTATCCAAATCAGCAGACAAGTCACTTCCCCTGTTCAAGACACTCAAGAAGTGTACCAAAAAGGGAGACTTCAGGTGGACTGCGGAGGCAGAAGAAGCCTTCCAACAGCTCAAACAACACATAGCAGCGCTCCCAAAGCTTGTTGCACCCCGACCAGGGGAAGAGCTGATCATGTACCTATCTGCGACCCAAGGAGCAGTCAGCGCAGTCCTACTGACAGATAGAAATTCCGTCCAAACACCCATCTATTTTGTTAGTAAGGCGTTGAAGAAAACGGAGATTAACTACACTGCAATGGAGAAATTGGTCCTAGCCTTAGTGTTTGCAGCGAAAAGACTACGCAGGTACTTCCAGGCGCATCCAATCGCTGTTATCACAGACCAACCCATCAAACAGGTTATATCGAAACCCGACGCATCGGGACGCCTACAAAAATGGAGTGTGTTACTGGGCGAACACAACATATCATACAGACCGCGCACTGCAATTAAGGGGCAGATATTGGCCGACTTCATCATCGAGAAGCCGGATACTGACACTCCACCTGCGACAAGCAAGGAGGAACTTCAAGAACCATGGATTCTATTTACTGATGGATCCTCGTGCGTAGATGGATCAGGAGGCGGCCTTATTCTCACCAACCCAGAAGGAGTTGAATTCACCTACGCACTACGTTTTGAATTCACAGCCACGAACAACGAGGCAGAATACGAAGCACTCCTAGCTGGGTTACGCATCGCAACTCAAATGGGTGTACGTAATCTAGAAGTAAACGTCGATTCACGACTAGTGGCTAACCACGTGTCAGGCGAATATGTAGCAAAGGAGGAACACATGATCCAATACCTCGAAAAGACCAAATCTCTGATCCAGAACTTCGATAGATTTGTCATCAAGCAGGTTCCAAGGAGTGAAAATAGAAAAGCAGATGCGCTGAGCAAAATTGCATCCACCAGTTTTGCGCATCTATCAAAACAAGTTTTGGTGGAAACCTTGAAAAACAAGTCAATCACAGAGATGGAAATATCCACGGTGATAGAAGAGGAACATCCTACGTGGATGACGCCAATCATTGACTTCATCAGCAAGGGCATACTCCCCCAAGAACAGAAGGAAGCTCGAAGAATCTGGCGCACAGCGCAGCGATTCGAGCTCCGAGATGACGTCTTATATAGACGCTCATTCCTACAACCATGGCTAAGGTGTGTTGGACCTCTCCAGGCAGACTATGTACTTCGAGAGATCCACGCAGGCTCATGCAGCATGCACTCAGGACCACGATCCATTGTAGCGCGCGCCCTTAGGTCTGGATACTATTGGCCAACTATGCACCGTGATGCACGCGACTTGGTACGGAAGTGCAACGATTGCCAAGTTCACAGACCTATTCCGCGTCGACCACAACATGAACTAACACCTATTACATCGCCATGGCCCTTCTACAAATGGGGTATCGACATCGCTGGACCTTTCCCCATTGCCGCAGGAGGATTGAAATTCCTCATTGTGGCAATCGATTACTTTACCAAGTGGATCGAAGCAAAGGCAGTAGCAACTATAACAGGTAACCAGGTTAAACGATTCGTGTGGGACAACATAGTATGTCGTTTCGGATTGCCTGGAGAAATTATCTCTGACAACGGAAAACAATTCCGTGATAACCCGTTCAAGGACTGGTGCGAACAACTGAACATAACGCAGCACTTTGCATCAGTAACTCATCCACAAACCAATGGTCTGGTCGAGCGCGCAAACAGAAGCCTTGGCGAAGGAATAAAAGCGCGCCTGGACAGACACAAAGGTAGATGGGTAGAAGAACTATCACATGTTCTTTGGGCGCACCGAACAACCATCAAGGTTAGCAACGGAGACACTCCCTTCTCTTTGGTCTATGGGACAGAAGCGGTTATACCAGCTGAAATTGGAATGCCAACCATCCGTACTGCGGAAGTTAACGTGGCAACCAATGACGATGAGCGGCGCATAGATTTAGATCTGTTGGAAGAGAGACGTGAGCGCGCAGCAATACGCGAAGAGAAAGCTAAGTCAAGAATGAAAAAATACTATGACATCAAAGTACGCAGCACTTCATTCAGACCAGGCGACTTCGTATACCGCGAAAACGACTCAAGCCGCGCAGAAGACACTGGGAAGCTAGGACCAAAGTGGGAAGGACCTTACGAGGTCATAGAGGCACTTGGCAATGGAGCGTACAAGCTACGCGACAAGGACGGAAATGAGCTACAGCGAACATGGAACGTCCGCAACCTTAAACGGTGCTATCTTTGAAGAAGGCTACGGCCCAACATGGACACTCTTGCGCTTTAGAAAGTGCCCTCAATAAAGATCCATGTAATTTTATTTTTATGAATTATCTAGATAAACATTCTTTTTCAAAACTTGCAAGTATTAATAAAACGTTATGGTTTCTAGCTAACTCCATAACACATTCAACTTTATTGTTTGCATCTTTTATTATCATGTTTCAATATTGTTATATTCTTGCCTATATGGCGTGCATGCACACACTAAGACCCACGATGGCAGAAAGGATGAGTAAACCTAATAAACTACTCGTTGAGTAAGAGGGTTGCAAACCCATCAACACCGGATCACGAATCCTTGTTAAACACCTTGCGCTCAAGACGTTGGCGCAAGCTCCTCACGCACACCCACGACGGATGCGCGATAGAGCACACTGTGCGCGTTTAACAACTCAGGAAATCAAGACTCTTGATTCCTTAAAGTACAATACGACAAGTAAACTTACAAAAATACATAGACGACTATGATTAAGTTGGAAAAATTCAACACACGACTACGGTCCTTAAGGAAATTCATACACGATTATGACCCTTATTTTCTAAGTACGCTTAAACACTTAAAGCTATCTTCACGCAAGGATACATAAGTCATATAAGAACTACGAGTTCAAAAAGCATAAGTATTTAGAAGTTATAGACACACTAAGTACAAAAGCAACTTTTTATTTACAGAATACGTTTCTACAAAAAGGCTTATACAAAAAGGCTAAATGCTATAGGCACGCCTTAGCTGGCTAGAGCCCCCACCAAAAGCCGCTTCCCTTGCATCCTCGAGTCGCTTCAGTAACTCGGCATCATCAAGGGAAACAGTGGCCACGCAGACAGGCACACCATCGGATCTAGGCTGATGCGCAGCGCCTATGCCGCACAGAATGGCCCTTCCTTTCTCGCCTTTCTTTCGTGCGACCCTGGAAACATGCGCATTTAGCGACCTTTGCAAAGAAATCTCTTTCTCAAGACGGAAAGGATTCAGAATGTCACGAGGCTGAGCAAAAATAGGTACCTTCAACTGCGCCACATCAGGCTTCAAGTAGAAGTCCACCTGCTGATCTGCATCATCCTGCAGATGCCTAGGAAGAGTGAGCCCCGCCATGATCACACTGATCGGCTGGTCCTGATCACGCTCCAAGAGAGCGATGTGCGGAAGCTCAAGCTTCTTTAGCTCCTCCATGGCAGCAACAAGCTCAGCATGGGTATCCGCCTTATACCCAGGCACCTCAGCAAGCGGCACAGTCAGCAACTTGGCCTCCGCAAGCTTGTCTGCGGCCGAGGTCTCACCGTGCGCAATAGCGCAATTCACAACCTTCCCAAAGGATGCGGTGACCTCAGGATGCTCCAGCGTGCACATGGCAGCCAAGCGAAGACCATGGCTGATCAACCACCTACAAAATAACACAAGTGTTAAAGAAAGAAGGTCCAACATATATACAAGTTATAACGAAGTAAATTAGCATATACCTGCGCTCAGCCACAGACTGAACAAGATGGGGGTACAGCTCCTCATCGTACTCAATGCTGAGCTGGCGGAGCTTCTCCTCTTGCGTCTTCAGGGCAAGCTCAATGCGGCTGCGGAACTCTTCAATATTGGCAAAGTGCTTGCTCCTATTCTGTTCCAAGTACTTCAGCGCCCACAACGAGTTACGCCTCTGACGGTCTGCAAAAGCGCGCTCCTGCTCCAACTCAGCCAGCACCATGACCTTCTCCTCACCCATTTTTCGCGCAGACGCCTCCGCGCACTCCAGTTTAGCCTTGGAGCTCAGCTGCTCAGCTTTAGAGCTTGCTAACTCAGCCTGCAAAGACGCTAATTGCGCCCGCAGTCTGGAAACTTCATCAGACTGGTACACCCTGGCTTGCGAAACCAGCTCAGACTGGCGCACAGCTATGGAGGCCAGCTCCTCCATCGCGGAGTCAAAGGGACTTAACTCCACTGCAATGTCCTTCGATGCAGACGCCTCAAGGGGACTCTCCTTGGGTGGCGCACTCTCATCAACAACACCAGCAGGCTGTTCACTGTACGAAAAATCAAGAAGCAAGATCAGCGTACGGAAAACGGTCAAGCATATACAAAATCCTAAGGGATTACTAAAAACTACTTACGTGGGGGGAGGAGTCGAGGACACGTTTTTCTCCTTCTCAGCCTCAGTTGAGGACACGTCCTTCTCCTTCTCAGTTTTAGTCGTGGACGCACCTCCACCAGACTTCTCAACTTCCACACTGAAGACACGGAGCAACATGGTTAGAATAAAATACAACTTGACAAAAGTTTATAACTAACAATTCAGATACTTACTCCATCTGCACCTCAGTAGAAGATGGGCCTTCCCCAGCCTCAGTCCGCGGCCTCTTGGAAGGCCCTTCACCATAACCACCAGACGCTCTCTTCCGCGTCAGTGGGGAGCTCTCCTCCATCTCACTGTCAGTCTCCTCTAAATGGATCACCGTTTCGGGAAGAGGAGGCTGCGCAGCGTCAGGACTTGGCTGCACAGGAGGAGCCACCTCCTGTATTGGCTCAGCCGCTATCACATCAGGGGAGCCTTCGGGATCTGGGATAACCAAATCCACGACGCGCCCTGCCGTCGCCTGCAGAATAGTCTGCTCACCATCCCCCAGAGGACGCACTCCCACCGCCACAGCACGCGGATTCTCCAGCCTCACAACAGCGAACAGATCCATCTCTGCGCATCAAGTAAACAAAGGAAAGCAAGTTACATAAAGTATGGGAAAAGAAGAAGCGCTTACACTAATAACGACAGTAAGGCGACAGAAGGAGCACCCACCCGTGCCATCCGCATTCAAGAATGTGGGGACCTCCGTCTCATGCTCGAAGTAGTTGCGACTGATGCCCATATGCACCAGAAACGCCTCCGGATATGGCTTGATGGGAATACGGTTCTCATCAATGATCGCCGCATGATCCGCGTTATACCACGTCTCAGGGGGGCGCTCATCCTTGGGCAGATCGGCACGGGTGTAAAATGGAAAATGGTCAGGGAAGACGGCTTCATCAACCCAAAAGAATTTTTCCCTCCAATCCTTGAGCTTATCTACCTTCTGCACGTAACACTGTAACTTTCCAACGCGCTTCGAGATGGTAACCCACCCATTTGACCACGTTGCGTGATAAAACGCGCGAAATAAGTGGAGGGTTGGGTGAATCGCCAACAAGCGACAGTTCACCTCAAAGTTAGCAATCTTCCCAGCGCCAATACAATGCAACTGGGAGATGTGGAGATTGTAATAATTGAGTATGTCACTCAGTAACACGGAGATGGGGACGCGCTGATTCGCCCACTCGAAAAAGCGCGTATATAACCCCACCTTCCCAGCAGGGAAATCCGCGATGGTGTCATTCGGACCGGGTACCTCTGGGCGCAGGCCCATAGGGATAAAGTAATCCGAGGTGAACTGAATCAGTTCATCCTCGGTTATGTCAGAATGAAAATCATGAAGTTGCGCTACCATATTGTGACTCAGATTATGTGCGCACGCGCAATTACCTGTGAATTATCTCTTTTTTGGAAGACGATTGGAAGAAGTGAAAATGGTGGAAGTGTGATTTTTAACTGTGGATGTCACAGTGAATAAGCGGCGATAGTTTATATACTTTTCCTATCCACCACAGATGATCGCCACGTGTACCCCACTAGCTCAAATCGTGTGGCTAGGATAAATGACGGGACAAGGCAAGTGGGCAACCTCTCCACTTCCCAAGGTACCCCAATTGCACTTTTTTGGACTAGATACATTCTACGTGGATTTTAGGCGGTATATTTTTTGAAAGCTTCCCGCGTACGCGTGAGGAATTATTTCGACAAGACCTTAGTCTAGCATCCGCAGGTCTTACCCTGCGCACACTAGACTGGGGGGACATGATGACGTATAGTCTATACCCGGGTCACGAACCCGGTTAGTAAACAACACTAACAATTAAGCCCACCACGAATGGGCCGCAACTGGACTACCAGTTATGCGGCTTGGGTCGACAAGGCCCAAGCCCAAAGTTATTTCCGGATAATATATAGAATATCTTTTAAATAAAGAAGATATATACTATATACCCGATGTCGGCTAACACGCCGAAGAGTAGGGAACACGAAACCCACTAGGGTTTCATGCATATATAAAGGGCACCTAAGCCCTCGGTAAAGGTACGATCTTCAATAAACCCTAACCATAAACTAAACCCTACATTCGATTACTTACTCTCACGCCGGAGGATAATCGGGGGAGACAATCCCTCGATAAGCCTAACGGTGTTTGTTCTTTTTCTTAGTGCGCAGGTCTCATCAAGCATTAAGATTCGAATTGGTACGAGAATAGAAGCCCTATCAAGGAACGCCCAACTTTTGTATCAACAGGTTCGAATCACATCCCTGACACTTTGCTTCTAGATACGTACCCACCTCCACGAAAACCTATGGGCTCACTGGAGAGACTTTGTGGATAAGAGCTCAAGAATCCGAAAGCCTTGGGTCACTCCAGTTGGTGCCCCACTAGGCCAGGAGAGTTGTCCGGAGCTATTACTTGTGAGTTGGACAATGGCTGGTGCCAAAAGTCATCCGGGTTTAGGGTGTCTCCGCCAATCTACACCTTTTGTGGATATTATATAAAAAAATAAACTAAATTATTGAGGACAAGTAACTAATCATGTACTTGTTTATTACTAAATATTTACAAAGCACAGATTAGATTAATTGGGAACAGTAAGTTTTAAACTTCGTATACTACCCGTTAAATCATATACGATTTATTTTATTAAAAAATGAACACCCTCGATCGTTAGTTATTGGTGTGTCGTAAGTGGGGTAATGTATGCAAATACGAGGCAAATCCCAATGAGAGCAACTTTTGGAAGTTTACAACCCACTTTCTCCTTGTTATAAGAAAAACAAGGTCTTATATACAAATGCTAGGTTCATACCCATGGACACATGGTTAATATTATATCTAAAGTTATAGCAATGATAAAAAAAAAAAAATAAAAAATAAAAATAAAAAAAATAACAAAAGCCCCTAGAGGTTCCCGTGAATCCCGGGAACTTGATGGATATTAGTTGTTAGTGTCAATTTTCGATAAAATCCAGATTTCTATGAAATGTAGTTTTGTGTCACAAAAATATATCTCTTGTTTAGTTAGTCAGTTAATATGTCAAAAGAAATATGTGACTTCTTAACTTGTTTATTAATTTTAAATAAATCGTACATCTTAGTTCATATTTATTTCCTTTATATTCGTAAACACCAAATTGTGCAGTTGATAATTTAAAGTTCCGGATCCGACCTCGGTTGTTATATATTTATTAGAAAAGGCCGGATCATATTAATAGGCACTAAAACTTCATTACAAGACAATGTTAACAAAGATTAGAAGTTGCTTGAAACCTTAATTCAAAGATTTATTATATATGAAATAAAAACCAATTGTATTGAGAAAGAAGAAATAGGAATTTGCTAATAAAAAAAAGAGAGAAGACAGTCCACACGAGCTGCATCGAACGATTCCCCTGCTGTTACTAACTTGGTTGAATTATTAACGAATCTTACAACGTTTTCAAAGTCAAACCCTCAAAAACTAATTACTCTTTCCCATCCATAACCATGTGCCCGATGTTACTAATTTGTTTTCTAATGCAACATTTGAGCTATTAAAGAATTGAGTAGTTGTTTGATTCTCATAAACACGAGTTAACGGTTAGTGATTTTAATATGTTCAGGTAATCAAGAATTGAGACGATTTCCAACTCAATCTTTTTCAAGCTTACCAATAATGTAAATTCTCTTGCGAGTCTAAACGTCCAATAAAGATTAACGAGCTTCAAACAATGCACTTGGTATCTTGAAAACAATAGTTTTAGTCTTTAGTGTTCTTAATCTAGGTTGACTCATTGATGAATCTAGGGCTTTTATTCACATGCGTGTTGATCCAAAGTTGTTCATGCTTATCCTTCTACTCACAGGATCCTGACAAATGTCAGAATTGACGGTTGACGGTTTGGATGCAGAGAGAGAATAAGTGAAAAAAATATTTCTAATATTATTGTATGTGTAGAAAGATTAGTAAGAGTATATTATAGAAGGCCTTAGCAATGCTCAAACGTGAAATAGTTATTATCATGGTACTTCTTTTTTAGCTTTTGGAATAATCATTTCCTTATCATTCAAGAAGCTTTAAAGAGAAATACATATATTTTGGTTTGCAACGCATTTAGTATAAAAGAAAATTCAGGACTCTATGTATAGTGGTTGTAATTGACTTTTGATATATAAAAAATAAAAGAAAAAAGAAAAAGTTTTCACAGAAAGGGTGTTAAAATTGACAAGTCGTTGAGGTGAATGCAATTCAAGAAAAAAGTCATCCTTATTTCTACTTCTCGACATTTGTGTCATCTGCCCATCCCGGCATCCCTTACTATACCTTGTCCTTTATTGTCCTTTCTACAGTCGAATTTCGTTGCTAGCTAGAAAGACATAATCCCTTAATATTGTCTTGTCTACATTCAACATTATTGTCCATTTAAGTGTATGTTTGAATATAATTAACGGTAATTCTATATAAACATCCGAGTAAATTACAAAGATGGTCCCTGTGGTATGCGTTAACTTTCACTCTTGGTCCTTTGACTTTTTTTTGCACTTACAGCCACCAACTCTGAAACCCTTAACACTAATAGTCCCTTGACCACACGACGTCAAGTTTGACTGTTAAACACCCCTCATGTGACTTGCATATGAGGGTAAAAATGTCATTTTAGTCTCTCTCTTTCTTTATCACCTTCTTCCCACCAATATGGGTCCCACCACTACCCTTCTTCTTTCTTTTTCATCTTCACCCACAAACACCCCACCTCCCACCACCATTATTTCCGGTCATC
The DNA here is from genome assembly GCA_021014915.2 of Artemisia tridentata subsp. tridentata. Classification (NCBI taxonomy): domain Eukaryota; kingdom Viridiplantae; phylum Streptophyta; class Magnoliopsida; order Asterales; family Asteraceae; genus Artemisia; species Artemisia tridentata. The sequence goes on along the minus strand of CP139501.1, from coordinate 310,666,988 downwards.
AATATTTTCGGCTACCTCCATCAAATTCCGACCACTTCAATATGATTTTTTTTGTGACAGCATTAGAACCGAAATACAATCTTCACATCTTGCTCTATATATACTTGTTCCCATTTATCAGTCCTAAAAACCTTGTTACAGTTGCTGAAACCTATACCAAATACTAATACCTACTTGTGCATGAATGAGAGTTTTTGTATGCTTCATGTTTCATTGTCTCATTCCTAAGCTTCATCCACACTCTGATGTTGGAACCAGCTGATGCATCAGCTTTCTTTCAGAGGTCATTTCTCCAGATTCTTCGATAATGCAACATTACAATCATCTCAGCCTGATTAATTGTATATCAGAGAACCACCACTCTGATTTGACAATGGAAAAATGAGAACCATGAACACTGATTGAGCCTATTTAGTTCACATGACCTGACCATGACCACTGATTTATCAGGTTTATGCAGGTTAACACAACCTCTGATGTACAATAAAAATAAGCTCAGCCAGACAATCATAATTTATTTCGAGACACCGTTTTTGTTTCAGGTGGTGAATGATTTGGTGTGAGGGTTATGGGCAATGAATGCTTAATCTCCCCCTCAGGTTAAAAAAAAAAAAAAAAAAAAAAAAAAAAAAAAAAAAAAAAAAAAAAACCTACTCCCTGATTCATACTTTCTACCTGCTACTCACCAAAACCTGATTTGTAACATACCCTGACACAACCATCAGCTTGTCCAAGTTATACCCATATCATATCCCTCTGATCCACAAATATCAGCTGACCCGTATCACTCTCTGATGACACTCTTTTCACACCTTCACTCCATAATCATCACACTATAATCCTCACACTATTGGTACTCTCCGATGGCGACTTTTACACCATCAGGCCGAGTCCGAAAACCATCAACCTTCGAGAACCATATTAACACTTCTTGTCCTCAGCGTCCCTGATTCCTTCACTCAGCTACTTCTTTAATTTTCAGAGACTTGAGTTACAAGCATCCACTGAGCCGAACTATTAACATATCCACACTCTGATTTTTATATTCAGATTCTGATAAAAAAAATCACAATCCCTCATACAGCAATTACTGTTGGGAATTAAACTTAAGCAGTTTGTACGGTTAAAGTATACAAGAACAGTTAAGACTGTTGATACAAGAACAATTAAGACGGCTGATGGAAGAGCAGTTAGGACTGCTGAAGGAAGAACAGTTAGGACTGCTTAAGAGATCAAGGTGAAACCATGTGAAGATAATTATAGAAAAGATATGGTAAATATCTTATTTGTATAGAGTGATACAGTTAGATGTTTAACGTGTAAAGGACTCTTTACATTATAAAAGGAGATCCTTATATTAGGGTTTGATATATACACACACATACATATATCATTCATATCGAATACATCGAATATCTAAGATTATTCACGTTCATAATTGTAATCGTTCGATATAATTGAAGTGATAGTTTGGTTGATATTGTGTGTTCTTATTGTTTTACTTAATCAATTATCAAACACAACCTAATATTCTTCTAAGTACTTGATAGTAAATTCCGCGTGCTAGCAAATATATACTCAAAGTATCTCCAACAAAACGTGTGTGTTTAGATCCGGTCAAGTGGTATCAGAGACAGGTTTTTGATACGTTGAGTCTAGAAGAACCAGAAGTACTTATTCACTAGCAATCCAAGAAGATGGACATGGAGACACCTCAAACCTCAATCCTTGCTAAACTCCCCATGCTGAAACAGAATGAATACGACTTATGGCGGCTCAGGATAGAGCAATACTTCATGGTGCAAGACTATGCATTATGGGATATTATTATCAATGGTGATTCCTTCAAACCAGTTGCTGTTGAAGAAACACGTGCTGATGGTTCCAAAATCACAAAGCTTAATACTGAGCCAGTTACAAACGAGGAGAGAGTCAAAAAGAATAATGATCAGAAGGCTAGGAATTTGTTACTAATGGCAATTCCTAATGATCAAGTGCTGAACTTTAGCCATTACGAGTCGGCTAAAACTCTTTTTGAAGCAGTGGTGGAAAGATTTGGTGGCAATGAAGCTACCAAGAAGGCACAGAAAACCCTACTCAAGCAAAGTTATGAAAACTTCACTGCATCAAGCAATGAAACTTTGGATCAAATCTTTAATAGGCTTCAGAAGATCATCAGTCAACTTACTGTGTTGAAGATTGTGATACCTCAAGAAGACCTCAACATGAAGTTTCTAAACAGTTTACCTGCTGAATGGAACACTTATGTTGTGGTTTGGAGCAATAAACCAGAGCTGGAGAATATGACAATGAATGAGCTTTACAATAATCTCAAGATTGTTGAGCAAAAGGTCAAGAAGAGTGGTAGCACCAGTTCCAGTTCAGGGAATATGGCTTTTGTATCTTCTTCAAACAGTTCGAATCATGAAGATGAAGAAGCAGTTGGTACTGCTATACCAACAGTTAGCACTGCTAGTGTAAAAACTAGCACTGCTGGCTTGACTGAAGAGACCATATATGCTTTTGTGTCAGAACAGTCTGGTGGGTCAAAGATCTTTAATGAAGATCTTCTTCAAATTGCTGAAGATGATTTGGAAGCTATGGATTTAAAGTGGCAGTTGGCTTTGATAAGCATCAGGGCTAAGAAGTATTACCAAAGGACTGGGAATAAGATTACCTTCAATGGAAGAGATGTTGCTGGGTATGATAAGTCTAAGGTGGAATGCTTTAATTGTCACAAGATGGGGCACTTTGCCAGGGAATGTAGAGGTCCAAGACAACAAAGCAACCAGGGTCAAGGGTTTAAGAATCAGCAAGGGTCAAGGAGAACAGTTAATGTTGAAGAGCCTTCTTCCAAGGCTATGGTAGCTGTAGATGGAGCTGGATTTGATTGGAGCTTCATGGAGGAAGAAGAGGAACCAGCTAACTTGGGTTTGATGGCTTTCTCAGACTCTGAGGTACATATACTTGAAAAATGTTCAAACTCTTGTCGTGCTTTAAAAGATTATGAAAATATTAAGAAACAGTATGATGATCTTAGAGTTGAATTTAATCAAATAAGTTTTAGTCTGTCAAATCATAAAAGAGGATTAGCTGTTTTGGAAGAACAAATTGTGTTTTATAAACAGAATGAGTCAAACTTTACTGATGAGATAGGTCTTTTAAATAGGGAATTGGAAATAAAAGAAAATAAAATGAGTGGACTTGTATATGAACTAGAGAAGCTTAAAAAGGAGAAAGAAAACATCCAGTTAAGTGTAGACACTCTTGAATATACTTCAGATAGAGTTAAGAAGATTGTAGAGAGTCAAATACTTAACAAAGCTAAATCTGGTTTAGGTTATAGTTCTGTTGCACCCCCTTTAGAGGAATGTTTGCTCCACCAGGAATTAATTTATCTCATACAGGTTTAGAAGAGTTTAAGGATATGGATTTTCCTGGATATGGTGTTAAGATTAGTGAGAATCCTGTTATATTTGTTAAGGCAGAGGATTCTTTTGTGAGTGCTAGTGATAAATCTCTCTCTGAGGAAAAGATGTCCTCTGATAGGAACTCAGATGCTCCAACTATTGAGGAGTGGACATCTGATGATGAGAATGTAGAGGTTAAGGAAAAACCTAATGTTGTTAAGGTAGAAGTTAAACATGCTCCTAAAGTGGTTAAGACTGAAAACATAAAACCAGTTAGGAAAAATGTTAGATATGCTGAGATGTATAGGACTAAGAACAGATCATCAAGTTCTGAGAGTAGTCATAGGAATTGGAATCATTCAAAATCTAAGAAAATGGATGATAAGTTTGCAATGATTAGAAAAGTATGTTTTGTTTGTGGAAGTTTTGAGCATATGGCTGCTTATTGTGATTCTAACCCATGGAAAAAGAGGGTTACTGGGAATGCAAGGGTGAACAGGAATAACAATGCTAGGGTAACTCAAAATGGTCCAACCAGATTGACAAACCCTAATGCAAATCATAAGATGTCACCTAAGGCTGTTATGTTAATGACTGGCATCAAAACAGTTTCAACTGCTAGTCAAAATAAGTGGTTTAATAACAAGCAAACTGTTTCTAGTGCAAAACAATTTTCAAATCATGCACAAACAGTTAAAAGGCATTTTTATCAGAAAAAAGCAATGGCTAATCAGAAGTGGGTGCCTAAGGTTAAACAAGCAGTTCCAACTGCTAGGTCAGCAGTTCCAACTGCTAGACCAGCAAATCCAACTGATAGGCACTAAAATGTTAAGGGAAAAAGGGGCAATGCTGTCAAGGCCTCAGCACATTGGGATAAACATCTTACCAAACCCAATGGTGCATCAAAGACCTCAAACAAGTTTTCTCATCTTGATGCACATGGCAGATCCAAACCAGTGATGTTTTGGATCCGCAAAAGAAACTAACACCTTTATTTTGTGTGCAGGAACATCCCTCAAATGACAAAGAAGATAGAGGATTTTCAGACAGTGGATGCTTGATGAGTGTCTAAATACTCATCATTTCTGTCACATTTAAACTACAAAAACATTTAAAAACATGCAAATATGCTTCAAAATACAGGAAATATCATTTGATTGTGTTTTTATGTGTTACAAGTGCAAAAGGATTGAAAACAAGTGAAAACAAACAAAGTTTGCATAATTGGCAATTTCAGTCCCTGAACTTTCAAAAATGGCAAACCAAGTCCCTTGGTTTTCAAAAATGGAAAATTATCTTTTATGGTCCTTGTACTATTGAAACTTGGCATGATTGGTCCTTGGAGATGAATTTCAGATTTTGCAAGATTGGTCCATGGATTTTCAGAAGTTACATAATTGATCCCTTAAACTTAATACCTAAATCACTTCTAATCCTAAAACTAACCAAACCCATTTATAACTTAACCCAATCCAACCCAGCTGTTATAAACTACCCAACCCAATCCCTTTTAATAAACCCAAAGCCCAAATCCATCACCACAGCCCACTTCCCCGTTTGTTTTAATAAACCCAAAACCTGAGGTTTGACTTTGTCAAACCTCCCTTCTTTCCCCTTAAACCGCCAAAACCACACACACCATACCACCTCTGCCCATAGTTTTGCTGCTCCATCCCATCACCCACCTCCTCTGCTACTCTCCTTCACCTACCAGCCAAAACGCATTTAATGCTTCTTCCCCATTTCAAGTTATCAGAGATAGTGGATTTTTCCACTATCTCAATTTTGGCGCCAAAACTAGTTTCAAGGGCTAGATCAAATGAAGACCATCCAAGGGTGCAGAAAGAATCAGAGATAAAGATAGGATACATCCCACCTAAGTTTTGTATAAATAAGGCCTTTGTAAGCCTTATATGTAGTTAGTTAATTTTAGCATAATCGTATTTTCATTTTCAGTCAATGTAATTTTGTATTTCTAAGTTCTCAGTTGTAATTTATGTTAAATTCAATCAAGTTAATCTTATGTGAAGCACTCTTGTTCTAAATTTCAGTTATAATAAGATTTCAAGTTATCTGTTAATCCGAATAAGCTCTAAGTCCTTATTAATCATTACAAAAAGCTCAAATACCCTTACTATAAGCTTATACAAGCTTACTATAGCTTTTTGTAAGCTTATATAGATATAGGATGTTCTGAATTTCAAATATGAAGAAAGTCAACAAAAAGTCAACATAAGCTCCAAAAAGCTGTTTCTTGTGAATAAGCTGTTTCAGGAAGCTTCTCTTGGGTTTTCTAGCTTGTGTAAACAAGCTAGGAGTGTTCTTGGTCCTTGTTTCTTTGTTCCATAAGCTTTATCAATTGTAAGATTTTTCATAATTTTACCTTAAATTTTCTATTCTACTGTACAATTGCTTATTGTAGCTTATTTCCCTTATTTTCTGCTTAATACTAGTTCTTAAACATATTTCATCTTTATTTGCAGTCTTAATTAGCTTTTATATTAATTTGCTTTAAAAATCTATAATAAGCCCAAAATTAGCCCTTTTATAGTAATAGCTTAAAAATAAGTTCATTGCAGTTTTTAATTTTCAATTAGTATACAAATAAGTTAGTTAAAGATAGTTCATTAGTAATCCTAGCTTAAATCAGCCTAGTCACTTGTAAAATCCAAAACAGACCCTATAAAGGGCTGTTTGGCATATAACCATTTTCAGTTTGTTACTGTACATTCGCATTAATCCCAACTTTGATCAAGCTTATCTTGGCCATATTAAGCTGTTTCTAAGTCCTGATTAGTCATTTCAATAGAAAATATAGATTTGAAGGGTCTGTGGTAAAATCAGACCTCAAAGAGACCAAATAAGCCATTTTAAGCTATAAGCTCTTTTTGGCCTTTTTCTTGGCTCAACTGAGGTCCCTTGGTTCCAATTAGTGTAACTACAAAAGTTGGATTAGGTCACTTTGGTGTTGTGCACCTCTGCACACAAACCTCACCACACAGACCCATCAAACAGTTTTGTGGTTTTTATAGACCCTAGATGAATTTTTAGTTTCCTCATCACAAGCCCTCAGAAGCTGAAACTCTGGATATATAAGCTCACCCAGCTTATCTACATCTAGGATTTTTCTTGTGAGTTTTAGAACCATTCTAAGCCACTAAACTCAGGCCTGAAAAAGGGCATTTTTGCCATGTGCAAGCCTGCATCAGCAGACTCAATAAGCTTTCTAGCTTATTTGAGCTTTTCTGGCTTATCAGCCAGCTTTTCTTGAATCCTTTAGCTTCTTTATAGTGTACTCAGTCCCTTTTAGCTTTTCCTTTTAGTTTATAGCTTAATTTCCAGCCAATAGCTTATTTTGAAAAATCCAAAGTCTTAAAAACCTTATAAGTGGACTGTTAAGCTTTTGAGCTTATTAGAAGCTTATTTAGCTTGTTCTAAAAATATTTCCAGTTTTAAAGTTGCTTAATATTAGCTTATAGATAAGTAGCAAAAAGAAAAAGTCCAAAAAAAAATAAGTTAGCAAAAAGGTTGTGTATGGGATTCGAACCTGGGTTCCCTGGGTGACAAGTTCACTGCATAACCAGCTGGGCTAGCTCACTTCTCAGTTATACTTTGCATCCGTTTTTATTTATACCTTTTTCATTTTACCCCCTTTAGCTTATATAAGCTGTTCAGCTTATTGCAGCTTATCAGAATAAGCTGTCACCACCTTTTTATTTTTCTTAGCCTTTTAATAACTTAAAATAATTTAGGAAAAAGTTTCATAATTTTCTGAATAGTTTTAATATTTTTAATCTTTTAATTAGTTTAAATTAGTAATTAAATCATAATAAATAGAATAATAATCAGAAAAATATAATTTTAATTTTCATAATTTTCTTTTATTAAGTAGATTCTAGGAAAAATATAATCATCTCTGTAGACCTTAGGAAAAATAAAATATAAAATAAGTGATAGTTTCTATTTAATAGATTTTATCTTTTTAAAATTTTTAATTAAGCACTTTTCATTTTTATAATTTTCTTAGCTTCTTTTCATCTCATAATATTTATAGAAAAAGTTTTAGATTTTTCTTTGTTCATTTAGTATTTATTATAAATTAAAATAGTTTAAAAAGTAATTAATTAATAATAAATAATTAATAATAATTAAAAATATAAATTTAATTTCTAAAAATTTTCTTTTCTTAAATAGAACCTAGGAAAAATAATATTGCACTTGTAGGTTTTAATTTTATAGATTTCACTTTTTATTCGCGTTTTTATAATTCACGTAACGCGTTTTAATTTTAATTTGTTAACCTTAATTTTATTTTGAGAATTCGTTTCTCATTATTTAATTAGAACATCATAAGCAATCAAGAATCTCAATCCCATATCATCAGTCACTCTAATCCAAGCTTTCAAACAATTGCCCATTCACACTTCGTTGGGAAACGATCCGGGTAATCACTTACCTGGTTTCACACTACACACACAAACGTGAGTTTTTGCAAGTATCCTTTTTCACAAAGGGGTGATTTGTATTTATTCACGTGTATCCGTCGTTGCATAATATTTATATATCTATTTAGCACAGATCAAATTTTGGCGCCGCTGCCGGGGAGGTGTGTTGCGACAATATTGTTTAGAGTTTAAGCGATTAGTGATTTGAGACCCTTCCTTGTGAAGTTCCTATTCCATAAACATATAAATACAAATATTTTTCTTTTCTTTATAATATGAATCATATAAAGTGAAAACCCAAAATCATTTTTGTTTTATTAAAAGATTAAAAGCAAAATTAATATAATATTCCTCAACTTGGGTATTATCATAATAAGTTCCCAAACCAAAGATTAAAACTTACCTTTGTGTCGCTTGCGAATTCGGCTCACCTTTGATTGATAAACAAACTATAACGGAGGTTTAAGGATAGTTTGACATTAAATTGTCGAACTGAAAGAAGCGGGTTTTTAAGGAGCATTTATTGCCCACCTTTGCTTCTCCGCCACTCTGTGCGTTTTTCAGTCAGAGAGCTACCGTACGCTGGTTGATTTAAGGTTTAAGTTCCTTGTGTTTTGCTTCGATCTTGATTTAATTGAAAATTTTTGCTAAAGTGCATGCGCACTCGTTCTTCTAGGTCAACAAGCCCTTTTCGTGAGCTTGTCAACATACCTCGAAGACGTCGTAGACGTTCTGCTCCATCAGTCGTACCCGAGATACGAACTGATCCCAAAACCCCTGTCATCATGGCAGAAGACCGTCCTATGAATGAGCTTCTCCAAGCACCCATCGAGGGTTATGGAGATGCCATTGTTGTTCCAGCCATCGTGGCTGATAGTTTTGAGCTCAAAACCGGGTTACTGAATCTTGTAACCTCAAGCCAATTCTATGGTTTTGAGAGGGATGATCCTCATGCTCACATTCGATGGTTTGACAAGATTACATCTACCATCAAATACAGGAATATCCCTTCTGAATCAATCAAGCTTCTTCTATTCCCATTTTCTCCGAGGGACAAGCCCGGATATGGCTTGAAAACAACACCCCCTCGTTCAATTGAGACATGGGAGGATTTAGTTACAAAGTTTGTAAATGAATTCTTTCCCCCGTCTAGAACGACAAGTCTTAAAAATGAAATCATCAAATTCACACAAAGATTTGATGAATCGTTTAGTGACGCGTGGGATCGTTTCAAAGAATTGCTTCGTAAATGTCCTCATCATGGTTTCACCGAGTTGATGCAAATCGACACTTTCTATAATGGTGTGAGCCAATCTGACCAAGATTCTCTCAATGCCTCCGCTGGAGGTAACCTTTTGAGCAAAACCACCAAAGAAGCTTTAGCAATTATTGAAAATAAGTCTAAGGTCCGTACTGCACGAACAAAGCCATATCATTCTCAGGCTAGTGCTAGTCCTTCTACTTCATCTCCTGTGAGTACTTCTAGCACCGATGCTAAGATTGACAAACTCACGGACGTTATTCTTGCTTTGGTTCTCTCAAACCAAAAGAAAGTCACTTTCACACAAAATCCTTCACATGCTGAAGTGAAGAAAGTGGAAGTCTGTGTTACTTGTGGTGGCCCTCATGCATACTACAACTGTACTGCCACCGAAGTAGTCCTTTTGAAACTAATGCTATAGCCGGTACTTCAAATCAGGGAGGTAATCAATACCGTCCTCAAATAGAACCAAGTTACCGAGCTAACAGCTACCAAGGACCACCCGGTTTCAATCAGAACCAGAATTTGCAAAACCGAAACCAAAACCAACCTCGAATGAACCAAGGTTATCAACACCAAGGGAATTTCAATTCTGGACAAAATCAAGGTTTCCAACACCAAGGAAACTTTAACCGAAACAATTCCAACCAGGGAAATCATTTTCAGGGAAATGGTAATCTAAATCAAGGGAATTTTCAACATCAAGGTTATAATCAAAATAACCGAATCCAAAATTTCCCTAATCAACCTCAAGCCATTCCAGCCCCACAACCATCATCTGATGAGTTATTGAGGCAATTCATGAAAGCTCAAGAGGACACAAACAGGTTGTTGGTCAGCCAGATCTCTGAGATTAAAAAATCTTTAAATGATCAACCTTCGGGCTCAGGAAAACTTCCGAGCAACACGATCGCTAACCCGAAGGGCGATGTTAAGGCGATCACAACCCGAAGTGGTGTTTCATATGATGGACCCACTATTCCTACTACTACTTCTTCTTCTTCTCCTCCCAAGGTAGTGGGTAGTGAACCTGAGGTGACTAAGGACAAGGTACTTCCTACTAATAACGGAGGTACCGACAAC